>JAFVLL020016107.1:0-21404 GCA_021397915.2 Tor tambroides
GCTGGAGCGGAGCGGAGCAGACGCGGTGCGCAAGCGAAACAAGGCCCTGCAGGTGCGTTTTAAAGACATCTGTGAGGCGCAGAATGAGGCCGCCCACCGAGGTGCCAGAGACCGCTCTGTTTCCTGCAAGGTCATCCACCGGAGGTACATGACCATGCCGGCTCGCCGCTCCATCCCGAATGTCACCAAGAGCACGGGCGTGCAAACCTCGCCCGATTTGAAAAAGCGCTACCAGACTTTCCCCTTCGAGCGCAAGAAGGGAAATGTCATCAAACACACTGCTCTAGTGGAGAACTACCCGGATCAAAACAACGGCTTTTTGAGTGACGTGAAGGGCGGGGAGCGGGGGACGAGGTGCGAAGGACGGGTTCAGCAGACCCGAGTGTTGCTCCACACTACACCGCAGTGCAGCGACGCTAAGGACTTGTGTGCTGGGCTGGATTGTTCAGATGGGAAACTCTGCCCTGAACTGTCAGACTCGGTTTTGGATCAGTCGGACTCAAGGAGGGACACCAACGTCCCGGGGAGTGGGGCCAAGCACAAAGGATTACCCAGTGAAAGCGAGGCAGGGGCAGGCCAGCAGCCCAACTGTGCCTCCTCGACCACTCCGACTCAACCTCTGCATGTCAGGGGTGACTGTTCAAAGATTTCTGGCCCTATTGCATGGACATCTTTGACACAAGTGGAATGCCCGGAGAGTCCCTCAGGGAGCTGCAAACGCAAAAAAGACATGGCGCAGCTGAACGGATTGCAGGCGCAGTCTCAGGCTTTGCCTCATTCGGCGAGTTGCGCTTCCCAGGCTCACTGTCACAGAAGCCAAAACTCGGGCGCCACAGAGACCCGGCAGGGCATGCAGGGGCAGCTGATTGCTCTCCCTGGGGCCGATGGGAATGTGAAAGCCAGGCTTCAAGCCATGGAGGCTCTGATCAACTCCAGTCAAGAAACCATCAAAGTGCTGCTGGGGGTCATTCAGGAGCTGGAAAGAGGAGAAGCACAGCGAGATGGGTGAGTCATAGTCTTTATGTAACGCATCTACTATTCATCAACTGTATTGCAAGTTTTGTGTTTCAGGCTTGTTTTCTCAATGTGAGAAAGACAAGATAATACCAAAAATACCAGCATTCTAAGGCTATTGAACCTGTTTTTCATCAGAGTTTGGAGAATCTGCCACTTGCTGATTGGAACGTAAAGAAAAGTTGTTTTGATTTCAGTTTGTAAACGCAAACGGTAAATACAGTACAGTATGGAAGCCTTGCAAAAAAGTTGGTAGTGCCACATGTATCTGTTCACACATCACAGTCTACATCTATCACACTGTATAGGGATGCACTAGTTTGAACATTTTAGCCAATGTCAATAAAATTATAAAAATATTTATAAATATTATATACTGTTTTCTGTAAAATAAAAATAAAATGCTAAAAACAAAAAGCAATCATTTTAAATGCTTCAAGTGAATTTAGTTATCACAACAGTATACACTCTTAAAAATAAAGGTGCTTCACGATAAATGGTCCACTAAATGGTTCCATAAAGAACCTTTAACATCTGAGGAACCTTTCTGTTTCACAAAAGGTTCTTTGTGGTGAAAGAATGTTCTTCAGATTATAAAAAGGTAAGAAAGAGATAAATCTTTAAAGAACCTTTGACTGACTGGTTTTTTGTGGAACCAAAGGTTCTTCAATGGCATCGCTGTGAAGAACCTTTCAAGCACCTTTATTTTTAAGAGTGTAATATACAATTTGAAAAATGGATATTCAATTAGCAATAAATATCACATTTAGGCAAATGTCATTTAAATGTAAAAATAGGAAAAATGATTTACAATATTGACTCATATCCAATAAATGCAACAATTCTAATATTGGCCCATAACATGTATTGTACTGGTATATAGAGTATCTCTAACCATAAACAGAGTAAACAGTAAACAGAGGTATCAGTAGATATTTTATTTTTATTGTGACCTACATGCTAATTGAACAGATTATTGAATAAGGAAAAAAAAAGTACTGTAAGATGGCGGATTTGGTTTTTCTATCAGTTGTTGATTGGAGATCTGAATGCAAGCTTGCAGTTGATTGTAATAAAGGTGCGGGTTTAAGCAGATTAAATTCTTGGAGAAGTCCTACAAATGTCACCAGAGAGAAGTCTGACGTTTTACCAGAAGATCAAGCTTTTTGATTATCATTTTGATTTGACATTTTGATTAAACATTGTGATGAAAAAAGGAATATGTTCATGGATGAATTGTTCACAGTAGGATCAATAAGATTGCTTTTCATTGTGAGCATTTGAATAGTTTTGAAAATTATCCAAACATTGGGTCAATTATAATAGTGACACAAAATACCCAGAGAGAATACAAGCAGTGTTTTTCCTCACCCAAATCACTAAATAAACCTTGACAATTGTATGATATAAATTAAACTGTCACCTGCTTTCCTGATTGAACTTGTGGAACATCCGGAGGAACGCTGACATTAATTAAATGTAACACAATTTTACATATTGTTTCAGTTCACTGTAGTGTTGATAATAACTAAAGTAGCATATAGTGAATGTGTTGTAGGAACATTAGAAACAGTTCTGTTCACTTACTCTAATGTTATCACTTGTAATCACTTTCAAATGATGATTGTGAAGCATTTGCCTCCGTTCTGATTTGCAGTCTGCCGTTTTTAATCACATTAATGTGATGTTTAACACTTTTAAAGGAAAATGCAATGTCACAATTCATTTCAACCCACTTAAGTATAATATCCTATCAGTTGTTACCACTTTATGAGCACATTTAACTGACAATCATATGTTCGCATAAATCTAAAGATGTTTGTAGAGCTGCAACAGTAAACAAGGGGGCGGGGCTTAGCGAAATGTCAATCCATCGCCTGTATACTCACTCTTCAAAGATAGAAGAATAATGTTTGTTTGGAAAATGTGCTTGAGCTACTCTTTTGTTACACCATACTTCATTTAGCAGACAAGGTCACTCGTAAACAACAAAGCATTTCTAAAATGATCCGTCATACCTGATTTATGAATGAAAGGCAGGTGTGAAGTCAGCAGGGAATATGTAGCCTATTCAACTCAGCAGCTTGAATATTTTAATTTAACTGCATTTGTGGTGTTAGTGCCGCACAGGTTTAAACCGGCACTGTGAACAACATGAACATCCATTTATAACAACTGTTTAAAGCTTTTAAATGCACTTCAGCTCCATTTCCATGTCAGCATCTATAGTGAGTGGCAAAAATTCAGGGTTATGGGTTGTGGTGACTGTTGAAATTGGAACCTGGGAAGTAAATGAGGTGAAAAGATGCTTCGGTGCCTGTTGAAAGCCACTTGCACAGCAACACAGGGACACTTCAATGTCAGATGTCATCCTGCATTCTCTAATACCTGATGCTCCACAGGCACAGAGCCAACCTCACTTTCTCTCCGCCGGCCCGCCCGATGAGAGGAAAGAACTCGATACAATCAGTGCTCCTCATGTTTAATAATGCCCCTCCATTAAGTGGACGTCTCTTCTGGTTGGGATGCTGGAAGCTTAGAATTGCCTGCCTCAGCTGTTGGCCGGATGGGACGTGACAGTTTATTTAGTGAAGGTCGATGAGAGTGGGTTCTGGAGATATTAGCAGCTCTTGATCCCTGGTAGACATCCAAAAGGAGTGTTAGGCATATGTTTGTTTTTTTTTTTATACATGTTCACTACCCTTTAAAAAATTTTTGAGGTCAGTAAGATTTTGATTTTTTTTAAGCTTTTTTTTTGTTGTTGTTGATAGAAATTAATTCTTTTATTCAGCAGAGATGCATTAAATTGCAATAAAGTGACAGTAAAGACATTTTAAGAAAGGTTTCTATTTCAGTTAAATGCTTTTCTTTGGAGATTTATATTGATTAAAGAAAACATTGCAGCTGAAAGTCCTGTTTGCATCACAGGAGTAAATTACGGAAGAAATCAGTTATTTTTAATATTAATAATACTTCACTATATTACTGTTTTACTGTATTTTTGATCAAATAAATTCAGCCTTGGTGAGCAAAAGAGACTAAGATGTATTAAGGTATCTTAATAGTACTGTGATACAACAAACAGCATATATATAAAATTAATTATTGAATTAAATAAACAATTGGTAGATGTTGAAATGTAAAACCCAATCAGCACTCATGTTTTGAGATTTGTTTTTTCTTGTAAAGTGTCATTAAACTCTAATAAACCATTCACAAACAGAAACATCCCAGGAATAAACTACAGATTGCTGCTCTATTTTTTGTAAATTACAATAAATAAATAAATAGCATAATAAAGTGCCACTAACGGGATTGGATATTATTTTTATATGGGCTGGGATAAATTGTGACACATTTATTTGATGCATTGCTTTTTTATTGTTAAATTAGGCCATAATGTGATTAAAAAGTGAAAATCAAAATCAAGGCAAATGCTTCTCACAGTCAAATCCGTCTGAAGCCTCAAAAGCAATTCCAACTAAAAAAAAAGGCTTGTATTCGCTCTGGTCTATTATGAGTGATCTGACAACATTTGACCATGGTTCTGGATAATTTCTCTGAAATTACTCTTTGAAACTAGTCTTCTGTAGACTGAAATAAGAAAACCAAAAGTTCTTGAAAATGGCGACAGTTTCTAAGGTAAAATTGGTCCATAATATTTTTATAGCTGGGCTCAGCAAGGTGTCAGTTATAGCCACGTTACGTCTACCATATTATTGCCCATTTAGTATGGCAGAGATCTTGTAAACAGCAGATGGCTGAATTGGTGTATACTGTATCTCACCCTAAAAATCCCTTGAAATGAGTCAAATTGGCCACTCAGAACTGGTCTAAAACCCACAGTCTCAGCACTTAAGGTCCTTCAGGCATTGCTTTGGGCAGGTAATGGCCCTCAAACCTAACTCACTGTCTAAGGAGCACCGGACTTCTTTCTAATCCCAGCCAGGAGTGAGAAAAGCAGGGCTTTTTTCAGAGCACAAAACCACTACTCAAACAGCCTCAATTAGCAGCGCCTCATCAGGCAGCCCTTTCATCTTTGGGAAGGAGAAAGTGTGTGTCTGTTTTTTGTGTGTATGTGTAGCTCCCATCTTTCACAATGAGTGTGGGGCCTATTATTAGAGGCAGGACCTCCGCGCCCGCACTCCCACATGCTAGGTGTCATCAGAGCAGCTGAGCTCAAAACCGATGAGTGGCTCAATATGGGCAAATGAAAGCCCAGACAGTCTCCCTGGGTTAAACCAGCCAGAGCCAAGGGTTTGATGTTCCTCTCTGTCTGAGTGCAGCTCTTTTAGTGCAAACAAAGCGTCTGCATGCTGCTGACAGCCAGGGTGGGCAGAGCTTAAAATGCCAAGCACTCGGGAGCCCTGGCATGGATGCCTCTGGAACACCAGGGTAGAGCCTTTAGGTGTTAAGCCAGCTTTTAGTGCTGATAGAGTCGTGCTGCGCCTGGAAATTTAGCCAGTTAGTTAGCTTTCACAAGTTGTAGTTTGCAGTAGGACAATACTACAGGAGCGCACCATATTATCTGTACTCTGAGTCATCAGTCTAACAGAATTTAAACTATTTTTTGGCGCTTTTGCCCCATACGGACCAAAGTATGTAAAATCCCCACATGTTAATTAGCAGTTAGAGTCAAAGAAAGATGGAATTTGGGAAATATTGGAAAAATTACAAATCTGAAAATGAATGAGTTGTTATAAATAAATAAGTAAAACAGCATATTGATATATACCCATATGGTTATATGACATATTGTCCTATATCAAAAAGTGATATTGCCATGTATGTTACCTATATAATTTCCACATTCATACATTCTCTGGTTAGATGAACACAAGTGATTCAAGTTTAAATAAACCCCTGTAGTAACTTCTGTATATGTCAATATGTTACTAATATCTATATGATGATTTTTATATGGTACTACTGTACATGCAACTTTATGAAAACAACATATATACAAAAATATTTATTGTATGTTTATATATGTTTTTGTAATTTTTTTTAAATACATGTCTATCTTTTATATTTATATAATAACATGTTTTGATGGCTTTTAGGATAGCTATACATGTATATGTACATGACATATATGTCCAAAAATGTATTACATATACATAAACATACATATTTGGATGAACTGGAAATATATGTTAATATATTATGAAATTGTTCCAGTTTCTAATAGGTTTCATATTGTTTTACTTTATATGACAATATATTTAATATGGAAATTTTATATGTACATATGCTACATTTGCATGTGGAACAATGAAGACTGGAGTAATGACTGCTAAAAATTCAGCTTTGCCATCACAGGAATAAATTACAGTATATTAAAATAGAAAAAAAAAGTCATTTTAAATTTTAACTATATTTCACAGTATTTCGGTATTTTGCTGTATCACACCTAACCCAAACTCTTGAACGGTTTTTTGTCTTATTTATGTCTTATTTGTAGGGATACACTCCTATATGCACAAAAACAGAAATTTTGCAAATGCTGGCATAAGTTTCTTGTTTTTTAGGGAGGTAATTGCAAGATAATTGTAGAAGAGGAATAAATGAACATTTTGTGTTGCTTCAACTTTGCTGATGCCTCAAATTAGCAACAATATATAATTTTCTCCACGAGTACTTTAACACATTTTGTTCCGCTCACCGAGGCTCATTTCACCATTATATTAGACGATAGCTGCTTTTTTTAATGCAGTACTTTCCAAGGACAGTCACTGAGTGATGTATCCAAATAGAGATCCAGCCGCCTGAACTGCTTTTTAATCATTATCACGACTGGCTCATTAGTGTGTCAATGACTTCCACAGCCTATCCAGACAGCAACAGATTGTCAGTGTCTGGATGAAAATGGGATTTCACAAGGCATGCTCTGCTGTGGTTTGAGGGCATTTGGGTTCCTTTACACTTATAGTGCATTTCCAAGCATTCACAATACACGACAACGCAATTAAGTATCAGTCATTGATGCTTATTAGTGCTGCTAAGGTACATTAAAACCTCTGAACAGTCATTTTATTGCTAAATAATGGGATGATTTCCTTAATACATTTAAATGTAACTCTAACAACACTTTATGTGAACAACCAGTCAGTAAGCACTGATAAAGAATATCCACTAGATGTAAGCTAAAATGTGTTTGATTCACTTTACAAGACACATTAGAGTCAGTTTTCAAGTAAGTGGACTATACTGGTTTCATATTGTGCTTTTGATTCACTAAAGAGAACCAAATCATAAGATTGATTTATTATGTAAATGTTTTACATACAGGTACATCTAAAAAAATTAGAATATCACGAAAAACTTCATTTTTTCTTGTAACATTTCAAAAAGTAAAATTTTATTAATATTTTAGATTCATTACATGTAAAGTAAAACATTTCAAAAGTTTTTTGTTTTAATTTTGATGATTAGAGCTTACAGCTCATGAAAGTCAAAAATCAGTATCTCAAAATATTAGAATATTTACATTTGAGTTTCATTAAATGACCATCCCTACAGGGTATCTCTTGTTCTTTCAAACCACAATAATGGGGAAGACTACTGACTTGGTAATGGTCCAGAAGACAATCATTGACACCGTCCACAAAGAGGGTAAGTCACAGAAGGTCATTACTGAAAGGGATGGCTGTTCACAGAGTGCTGTATCAAAGCATATTAAATGTAAAGTTGACTGGAAGGAAGAAATTGAGTAGGAAAAGGTGCAAAAGCAACAGGGATGACCACAAGTTTGAGAATACTGTCAAGCAAAGCCGATTCAACCAGTTGGGAGAGCTTCACAAGGAGTGGACTGAAGCTGGATTCAGTGCATCAAGAGTCACCACGCTCAGATGTCTTCAGGAAAAGGGCTACCAAGCCACTTCTGAAACAGAAACACCATCAGAAGCATCTTACCTGGGCTAAGGAGAAAAAGACCTGGACTGTTGCTCAGTGGTCCAAAGTAATCTTTTCAGATAAAAGTAAATTTTGCATTTCATTTGGAAATCAAGGTCTGGAGTCTGGAGGAAAAGTGGAGAGGCACAGAATCATGTTGCTTGAAGTTCAAGTGTGTAGTTTCCACAGTCAGTGATGATTTGGGCTGCCATGTCATCTGCTGGTGTTGGTCACTGTGTTTTCTGAAGTCCACAGTCAACATGGCCATCTACCAGGAAATTTTAGAGCACTTCATGCTTCCTTCTGCTGACAAGCTTTATGGAGATGTTTGATTTAATTTTTCAGCAAGGACTTGGCACCTGCCCACTGCCAAAGAGTACCAAAGCTGGTTCAATGACCATGGTGTTACTGTGCTTTGATTGGCCAGCAAACTGCATGCCTGACCTGAACCCCATAGAGAATCTATGGGGTATTGTCAAGAGGAAGATGAGAGACACCAGACCCAACAATGCAGATGACCTGAAGGCCGCTATCAAAGCAACCTGGGCTTCCATTACACCTGAGCAGTGGCACAGGCTGATTGCCTCCATGCCACGCCACATTGATGCAGTAATTCATGCAAAAGGAGCCCCTACCAAGTATTGAGTGCATAGAAATGAACATACTTTTCAGAAGCCTGACATTTCTGTTTAAAATATCCTTTTTTATTGATCTTATGTAATATTCTAATTTTCTGAGACCCTGAATTTTGGGTTTTCATTATCTGTAATACATAATCATAAAAATTTCAAGAAATAAAGGCTTGAAATATTTCACTCTTATGTGTAATGAATCTATATAATATATGGGTTTCACTTTCTGAAATGAGTGACAAAAAATATTGACCTTTTTTGTGATAATCTAATTTTTTGAGATGTACCTGTGTGTTTTTATTTTCTAAAAAGAACCGGCCAAAAAGATGATTCACCAAAAAGAAACCAACTCACAGGAGGTTTTTTTGTTTTGTTCTCTAAACAAACTACACTGCCTGTGCTGTGTGGTTTTAATTCACTAAAAAGAACTGACTCATGAGAGTCATTTGTTCTGTAAATGGACTACACTGGTTGCACTGTATCTTTATGATTCACCAAAAAGGAACCAACTCATAGGAGTTTTTGTTCTATAAACAAACTGCACTGCCTTGATTCACTGCAAAGAACATACGAGTCATTCATTCAGGAATCAGACTACACTGGTCACGTTGTGTGCTTTGCACTAAGGTTCCTGTATCTGTTTTGCAGCAATGTTGAATAAATATTGCTGGAAACTGTCCAAGAATTTCAGTATGTTGTTCCGTCTTTCCGCAAATGTGAGAACTGTTACTGGGAATCAAACATTAACTGGTTCCTGGTTCCCTATCCTAGGCAAGCATCACTCACATTTTTTTTAGATAACATAAAAATCTAGTTCTTCACTGTATATTCTGTCTTTGATGATCAACAAATGAATTATCCATGAGCAGCTTCCAGCACAAGTCAAGGGACTTCAATATGAGTATCGTCAGATACCGCTCTTGCTGACATTGTCACGTATCATTTTCATTAGCATGTGCAAACATGAGTATGTCCTAATAGCACTCGCTGAATTTCAATGACATACCGAACCATTGTGTATTCACGTTAGAAAGAAACATTAGCGCCCTATTACACAGTGTGTAGACGTGCTTCTGCTGCCAGTGTCAGATTTTCACAGGTTATTCCAGGAACGTAGCAGTATGCCACCTCCCTGCACACTCAGGGCACACCTCCAGCGAGAGAGGGCAGAGCGTGTCTTTCAACAGAGCTGATGTCTGCAATAACTGAGAGCCAGCTCGCAGGGAGAAAACACAAAGCTCTTGTGTGATTCAGTGACACACACACACATACACACAGTCTGATCAATACTTATTTTAAAAAAACTTAAATATATACATAATATTACTGTATGCGCCACACATTCACACTTTCACAGTTGAGAAAGGGACCTGGCAACTATAAATTATTCCATAGCTGTTTTGGAACATGGTTTCTAGCTGGTCTAAGCTTGTTATTAATTGGTGTAAGCTGGTAGACCATGTAAGCTAGTAGCTGGTAAGACAGATACAGTAAGTAACAAACCAGCTACCAGCTGGTGATACTAGCTTTAAGGGATAGTTTAGACAAAAATGATAAGTCTGTCATTATTTACTCACCCTCATGTTGTTCCAAACCTTTGGGTGCATTTCCTAAAAGCATTGTTAGCTAACTATGGGCGTTAGTTCCATTGAACTCTTTTGGTAACGATGGAATTTGCGACCATAGTTGCTTTTTGGAAATGCACCCCTGGTTGGCTTTCTTTCTGTTGAAAACCAGAAAAAAAAATATTTTGAAGAATATTTCAGTTGTTTTTGCACATACAGTGAATACGGTGTTTTTGCACATTAGTTGGGTGCAAATCAACATTGTACTAGGACTGTGCAGTATTAACAAAAATTTTATTTTGTTAATAATAATTAGACAGTATTTTGCTGAGTGTGTTTTTGTGCTGGTTTAGGCCTGTTGTGGGCAGCTGATTACTAAAGCTTTTTGTATTTTTCAAATTATGTGCAGTGGTTAGTTCACAGCAACGACAGAAATCTGCTAATGATGTCCTACGTTTCTGTTCCTTGAATGTGGTAGTACCAGAGAGCTCTCGGATTTCATCAAAAATATCTTAATTTGTATTCCAAAGATGAACGGAGGTCTTACAAGTTTGGAATGACATGAGAGTGAGTGATTAATGACAGACATTTTATTTTGGGGGGAACTAACCCTTTAAAATATAAAACCAAACCGCAAGTGGAGGCAAGCCACTGTCTCTTAATAAGTAAGTCACTGAATCATTTATTCAGACAATTTGTTTAAAATCACTGATTCATTCAAAAACAAAGTTTTAAGAATAGATTATTGAATCATTCACTCAAATGATTTTGTTAAAAAATGCAGATTCATTCAGTTCTGAAACACTGAATTTCACAATGTGAGTAACATGCTCCATAATGTCAGCTCACACATCGTTAACAACAATTACAATTTTATTGTAGACAAAAAATATCGCACACCTTTACCGTTTACCCTACTGACTTAGTATAAAATATTTTTTTTGTGTGTGTTCCACAGAGGAAAGAAAATCATTCAAGTTTAAAACGATGTCAGTGTGAGTAACAGATTTTTCATGTACATTCCTAAACACACAGGAACTTGCACACACCTCCAACAGACCTCATCATCACATTGGCTGTTGTTTGGGTCACCCTGACTGCCAATAATTCCTTGCCCTTCCTGACTTTTAGGATAATTCTGCTCCAGTGCTTCTGCCATGAGGAAGGGTTCAATCTCATCTCATTCCTATTTATTCCAGATAATACTGAACATATTGATTTTCTTCCTTTTAAGTACAGCTCTCTCCTACCATGACGTAGTGCCCTGATTCTGAGCAGACAGGGAAAGATACCATTATGCTAAACATATCATTTATTTTAGTCTATAAGCAAGTAAAGTAAAAGCTCACTTCAGGTGTTGTTCGTGCCGACTGCATTGCTGCAGCAAAACATCGCTCTTCTACGTTTGGACATAATGTGTGTAACCACTGTCGCCGTGAACTCCTAAGCAACGTCAGATCAAACTGAATGCAGAATATCAATGACCATCCTGACACTTGAGCGCTCAGAGGGATAAAGTGATCCAATTAGGCTTTCATTAAGCTTTAATGAAAATGCATAACTGCATGGCTGCTGGGTGCAGCCCTATTATTGTCTCTGGAGAAATGCTAGGCATGTGTCACAGTGTCACATTAGCACACAAATAATATATCAAAACCACTTCAAGTATGCCAGGCTAGTGCATGATCCATCATTCCCTTGTACATACATTAATGCTGCTGAAGCCCAAGGGCCACAAATGAACAGTGGATAGATACAGGGAATTCAATCCTGGTGTCTTCCATCAGGAAATAATGTATAGAAATCCTGGGCGCAGGGCAGAATAAAACAGTAATCTGCAGGAGGCCCTGTGTTAATAAAAGACACCAATGCAGAAGAAATAATTAAGGCTGTAAATCAATGAAAACATTTTATTGAATTAAATATATATCTTATGCTTAGCATAGCTGCATTTCTGAACCAAAACTACTGTACAATAAAATTCCGGAAATGTTGGGACGTTTTTTAAATTTGAATAAAATGAAAACTAAAATAATTTCAAATCACTTGAGCCAATATTTTATTCACAATAGAACATAGAGTACATAAATGTTTAAACTGAGAAATTTTACAATTTTATGCACAAAATGAGCTTATTTCAAATTTGATGCCTGCTACAGGTCTCAAAATGGTTGGGACAGGGGCATGTTTACCATGGTGTAGCATCTCCTCTTCTTTTCAAAACAGTTTGAAGACATCTGGGCATCGATGGTTATGAGTTTCTGGAGTTTTGGTGTTGAAATTTGGTCCCATTCTTGCCTGATATAGGTTTCCAGCAGCTGCTGAAGAGTTCGTGGTCGTCTTTGACGTATTTTTCGTTTAATGATGCGCCAAATGTTCTCTATAGGTGAAAGATCTGGACTGCAGGCAGGCCAATTCAGCACCCGGACTCTTCTACTGTGAAGCCATGCTGTTATAATAGCTGCAGTATGTGGTTTTGCATTGTCCTGCTGAAATACACATGGCCTTCCCTGAAATAGACGTCGCCTGGAGGGGAGCATATGTTGCTCTAAAACCTTTATATACATTTCAACATTCATAGTGCATTCCAAAACATACAAGCTGCCCATACCGTATGCACTTATGCACCCCCATACCATCAGAGATGCTGGCTTTTGAACTGAACACTGATAACACGCTGATAACTCTCCTCTTTAGCCCGGAGGACACGGCATCCGTGATTTCCAAAAAGAATGTCAAATTTGAACTTGTCTGATCATGGAACACTTTTCCACTTTGAAACAGTCCATTTTAAATGAGCCTTGGCCCACAGGACACGATGGCGCTTCTGGACCATGTTCACATATGGCTTACTTTTTGCATGATAGAGCTTTAGTGTGCATCTGCAGATGGCACGGAGGATTGTGTTTATCGACAGTGGTTTCTGGAAGTATTCCTGGGCCCATTTAGTAATGTCAATGACAGAATCATGCCGATGAGTGATGCAGTGTCGTCTGAGGACCTGAAGACCATGGGCATCCAACAAAGATCTCCGGCCTTGTCCCTTACGCACAGAGATTTCTCCAGTTTCTCTGAATCTTTTGATGATGTTATGCACTGTAGATGATGACATTTGCAAAGCCTTTCCAATTTGATGATGAGGAACGTTGTTGTTAAAGTATTCCACAATCTTTTTACGCACTCTTTCACAGATTGGAGAGCTTCTGCCCATCTTTACTTCTGAGAGACTCTGCCTCTCCCTTTTATAGCTAATCATGGTGTCAATTAACTTAATTAGTTGCTAGATGTTCTCCCAGCTGAATATTTTCAAAATTTCTTGCTTTTTCAGACCTTTGTTGCCCCCGTGCCAACTTTTTTGAGACCTGTAGCAGGCATCAAATTTGAAATGAGCTCTTGTAGTGGATAAAAATGTAAAATTTCTCTGTTTAAAAATTTGTTATGTTCTCTATGTTCTATTGTGGATAAAATATTGGCTCATGTGATTTGAAAGTCTTTTAGTTTTCATTTTATTCAAATTTAAAAAAAATGTCCCAACATTTCCAGAATTCGGGTTGTATTAGTCCAGTTTAAAATAACTGTTTTCTATTTTAATATAGTCCAGTCTTCAGTGTCACACGATCCTTCAGAAATCATTCTAATATGGTGCTTAAGAAACATTTCTTCTTATTATCAGTGTTGAAAACTGTTGTATTGATTCATATTTTTGTGGAAATGGTAATCAGGGCTTGAAAACGAAAAAAAAAGTCAATCGGTTCACTCCGAACAGAATCGATATTTTAACGTTTCCGTTCCTGCGTTCCTCTGCATTATTACCGTTCCGAAACCGTCTGAAAGTAGGAAAAATAACGGTTAATAACGTTATTTTTTAAAATTGTCTTTTGCCTATAATAATAATTAATGGTTGCCACATTTAATAATAATATACACACAATAATAATTATTATTATTATTATTATTATTAAGTACAGTGCTACACAAAAAGAAAAAGAAAAGGGAAAAAGAGACGGTATTCAAAACCGCTGCGCTTAGTCAGCCAATACAGCATCATGTTTTCTAGATTTTAATTTCTAAATGTAGGCTACTAAACAAAATAAAAAATCTATTAATGCTTTAAATACATTAAAGTATTTTTTTAAAGATATTTAAAAATGTTGCATTGTTAAAAAACGCTACTGGCAAAATTGCGTTTTGAGGAAAAAACATAGGCTAAGCTGCTTCGCATTTTATTAGGCTATTTTTCAGAAATGATGTAGGCTAAAATGCCGGTAAATCAAAAATGTTTACAAACATTATAAACACAGTTATTAGTTTCTCTCCACAACAAATCCTCTAAACTTAAGACTATAGCTATAAAAGGCTTTAAAAACGTCAATCCAAAAACAAATTAAAGGTGAAACTGATGCCTACCTCTCTCACTCGGCACAAATCCAAATGTTTCCATATTCGTGACTTATCTAGGCCTACTAAAATATTATTTATTACAGGCTTTCATCGACGTAAAACATCATCCTTCACATCGCCTATATCAGCACAGTGAGGCGGTGGTCACGCTGAACGCAACAGATCAGACAAAGGAGCACTGTAACTTTTTATTCGTTCCTTTATTTTACTTTGATAATGAACAGGCGCAAAAATATGTGTCTTTGTGCGTGTGAGGCGCCAGCGCTATATGGCCATACCAACGCTGGTTGGTTATACAGATGCAAGACATAATTCAAAACTGTCAAGCATTTGCAAAACAAATAAAACTGTAAAGATTTTGCAAAATAAAGAAAACTACTTTCTGCCGTCCCGTTTTCCTTTCCGAGAACGTTGGAATGTGTTAGGCCTAACTCAGCATATTTTTTTTCTTTCGTTTTGTTAATCTGTCAATGATTTACGTGAAATATATTTAGTGTATAGGCATATATATTCCTTTTTATGTAAGCCTATAGTTTTATTCTGTTTTCTCCGTTCACAGAAGCACTGCAGGTGCGTAAGAGCTGTTGAATCCATCTTGCACTATCCTCGGATAAACTATAACACCGGTGCATTGCCACTGCGACTTACCAAGAGTTCACAGCTGAGCGCGGGCGGGCATTTCACTTGCTGGATGTGTCAGCGTCACATTTGCATAGTCCGTACTAGGCTACTTGAATTCCTGATTGGTTGACAGCAAATTTCAAATATTAAATGGAACGATAAAATAACGTTATTAACCGGTTAATGGCCGTTTCAAATGTTCGATTCTGTTCGGAACTATAAAATTTGATTTCGTTTCTGTTTCCGGTTCTGATCCAGTCAAAATTTCGTTCGTTTCCGGTTTTCGTTTTCGTTCCTTGAACCGGTTCAGAGCCCTGATGGTAATTCAGGGTTTTTTTCAGGAATCTTTGATCAATATAAAGTTCAAAGAACAGCATTAATTTGCAAAAGAAATCTTTCCATAACAATAAAAAATCAAGTCTTTACTGTCAATTAATTTAATGCGTCCTTGCTGAATTAAAAAACAAACCTGTATAATTTACTGTCTTCTGTAGAACACAATAGAAGATATTTTGAAAAATGTCTAAGTGTTTTTGTCCATACAGTAAAAGTTGGTTGGGTCCAATGTTGTTTAAACCTCAATATTCTTCAAAATACTTCTTTTTTTTTTTTTTTCTCACACTCAAACAGGTTTGGAATTAGTGTGAGTAAACAATGATAGAATTTTTACTTTTGTTTGAACTACCTTTGAGTTATGAATTCAGTTGTTTCCAGATGCTATATTTATCACACACTGTTTTTCCACAGACTGTCTTATCGAACTGGGCAGGATACAGCCAACTGTGACACATGTCGTAACAGTGCCTGCATCATATACAGGTGAGTCTCTGATACTGTCTGAATCTTTCAGCTTGGCCAACATTTTTATGCTTGTTGAATAATTTTTTTTTTCATTGACGTTTCATCTGAATCCTTGATTCAGAGATTCTTTGCGTACGAAGGCACACATTTGTACAAGTGCAGCTGCAGTGTCCACACATATTGTCAAATTTGTCTCTGTTGCAGTAAAGCTTTGAAGAACTATAGAGCACAAAATCGTGCTGTTACCCTGAGCTCTTCTACCAATAAGAATTTTCAAGTGTAAAATGAAAAATATCATGACTGAGTTCCTTTGATGCATCCCGCATATGGACTTCATTCATTTTTCCCAGACCAACTGAAAAATCCACTCAGAAACTGTAAAACTAGATCTTTTTTTCTTCAATGCAAGTTAACTAGCTAATGTAATTGTATGATTCTCAGAAGCATAACCATTCCTTTTAAATGAATGGGTTTGCTGTTAATTTTGTTATAAAAGAAATAATTACCCCCATGTCATTTCAAACCCATATGGCTTTGAAACCCAGAACGCTGCAGACCTATATTACACACACACTCATGGCTATGTTTTCATTAATGTTTGTTTTGCAGCAATATGCTTGCACGTGGGAGCATAACACAAACATTTTGCCTCTCAAGCATTTTTGTATTAATTCATTTACACATTGAAATCAAATGCAGTGAAATGTACAGAAAAGGCATGCCATCTATCATCAGACAAATTCAGCATTTCACCGCCTACCAGACAATACATTAGGCTACTTGGGTCAGAAAAGAAATAAAAAATATGCAATTCAGTTTACACAGTGAGGGAAGTCAAATACACACAGATATGCATACTGTATCAGCATGTCAGCACTCTTTGAACACCAGAGGACTGGAGTTACATTACTATAGACAAGAGCTAAAACACATTCACAAAAACTACAGTACCCTCTAATGCACACATAGTAATTGGTACTGTTGATTATTTAGGTGTAATTAGTAAATTAAAGGAATTTTAAGTAAACAATGAAATCTGTAAATGTTATTTTTAAATAAATATTATTATTACTGTATTATATGATATTATATTTTATTATTATATCTTTCTATTTAAATCATACAGATTTGGAACAACATAAGTAAACAACATGAGTAACTATTGCCAGAATTTTCATTTGTGGTTAAACTATCCCTTAAAGAGATTTTGCACTAGTGAGATATGATATTATTGCTTACATCTGTATTAAAGGACTGTTTATTTGATTTTTAGTATGTTTATCGTGAATATTCATCCGTTATGCTCAGGGGTGCTTCCGTTTGTTAAGTAAACCATGAAATTGAAGGATCTGATTTGTAAAAGCTGTAACTGGTTTTGATTCTCAGGAACAGTTCACTGTGGAAAGACAGTGGGTTTGGGTGAGCAATAGAGTGGTGTTAAATTGCAGTTCAATTCCTTTTCCAGAGATCCCCTATAACCTTCTACTGGAAGGTTCTTACAGAAGAGGACACACTGTGACATTAGTATGAGAAGAATACTGAGCAGAAACAGAGAGAGACATGTATTGGTGAGGATGATGTGGTTGTCATAGTTACCAAAGTGATGAGATGGTGAAGAGGAGAAAGGTGCTGCTAGCTTTGGTTGGGGTTAGTGAATCAGAGCAGTCTGTCTATGAATCTATGTGTGTGCGTGTGTGGTCAGACAAAACACTTCATTCTACACTATAGGGTTATCATGAACCACTTTCAGTAGCTGATACCAATACCAGTGAAATTTCACTAGTTTCTGTACCAATTGTGAATTCGTAGTAAAAAAAAATGTGAAAGAGCTTTTTTTTTTTTTTTTTTGCTATTTTTGGCTGAATAATTTCAGTTGCCGAACATTCGGTGCATCCCTACTGCTCATTACATGTTCTAATTTTAGTTTTGACTTAGTACTTTTGACATTCCAGAACACTATCCAACTGCTCACAAGTCCCAATGGACAAGAGATGAAGGCCTACAAGGTCAAAGTTCATTGTATATTCATTGTGCTCCGCATGACCCATAGAGGGTTTAAAATGGATGCCAGCCTGGTGTAAGATACCTCTCGCTGTTCCTCCATCACAACTTTCTCAAAGGCACACAGAAGGCACTGTAAGAGAGCAGCATGCTCCCACAAACAACCAACTAGCTGGCTGTAGCATACTGTGCCACATTGTTGTTTTAAACAATGGCACATCCTTCTTTCAACCCAAACTATTTAATGTGTATTTCTCTTCCAAACATTGGCAACGGTGAAAGCTTTCAGTGAGCTTTTGAGTATTAAGACACTGAGTACTGAGTACTTTGAATACTACATTGGAACTGTTTTTTTTTGTGAAATGCTATATTATATTATATTATATTATATTTTATTATATTATACTGCTCCAGGTGTGTGTTCACTGTGTGTGTGTGTGTGTGTGTGTGTGTGTGTTTGTTCACTACTCACTGCTGTGTGCGTGCACTTGGATGGGTTAAATGAAGAGCACAAATTCCGAGTATGGGTCACCATACTTGGCCACACGTCACGTCCTTTCCTTTAATATTATATTTATTATATATTGTATTATATAATTTTTTTTAACTTTATTGACCCAATTTTAATTACATAAATTTTCTAAGGAAACAGCTAGACAACTAGACAACTGGCCTTAATCTGTGAATTTATACACTGTTAAATGTATTGAAAATGGCATTAGAAATATTCATGAACAGTTAAGCACCTTCCTGCTAATACGGACTTACGGAGAGTCCAACCATGCAACCTTGTTAAGAAAATTAAAAATAATGATTCAAATAGCAGATTAAAAAGGTATTCTAGGAAAAAAGGTCAGCACTGCCGTTTGCAGTTTTGTGTAAAATGCAAAAAAGGGCCAATTAAAAAAATGACCCTGATTTTCTTTAGCTGTGTATAGTGAGTATAATAAGCAACTTCCAAACTATATACTGTGGGTATTTCTTTTTTCTGAATCTTTAGTGCGCTTTTGTGGAGTCTTGATGCTTGATTCTCATTTCACATTTGCATCAGTTCAACTAAGCTCAAATTCTTTGTGCTCTTGTTTGGCATGCGTATCTAAGAGAACATGGCTACAAATATACTTATCAAATGCCCAGTGCACCAGAACATATGGCAAAAACAGCATCGGTTTTATAATCATAGGACTTAATTCCTCACTGTACCATAAGACTCGCTGAATATGTTCTCAAAGCTGAGCATGTGCACAAATTGGTTAAAAAATAAGCCTGCTTTGCAGGATGAGGCCTTGCAAAATGGTGTCACTGTTAAAGCATTAATAGAAATATCATAGGAAACATTGTCATCATTTAATCACCCTCATGTTATTCCAAACCTGAATGACTTTCTCTTTTCTTGTAGAAGACAAATAAATAACCCAGTAGTGTGAAGACACAAGAAGAATGTGAAATAAAATAAATAGGTCAGCTGCATAACATATGACGATGCAAACAGCAAAACTTCTGTGCATATAAAGACAAAATATTCTCAGCATGCCCAAGTGCTTCAAAGCATTTGCACCTGTGCATACATCATCGTACATACACTTCTGTATATTTTTACATTCTCATATGTCAAAATATTGAAGCCAACATGGTGTGATTTTGCTGCGATGTCTCTGTAGTTGGACACATACTGGGAGACAGATAGCGACAGAACGAACAGCCCGACCTGTGGCCGTCCTGCCACAGCCTCTGTCCTCGGGGTGCGCTGACGGGAGACAGGCATGACTCTTTTATCAGAAGTAGGAAAAAAATAACCATTAGAGTTTTGAAATAGTGGCAACCATCAGTTTTTCTTGCATGGTGTCCAAGATAACTCCCTGTGGTATTCCTACAGTTCGCATTTAGCGCCTTTTTCCTTCCAACTTCATTTATTTTGTGTCACGTCTCACGGTGGCCCAGTGGGTATCTACAGACGCTTGGCAATATCCTTCCTGCTAGGAGCTTATGAAAAGACCCATTAACGGTGCCAAATACAGTCGCGGTTTGTTCCATTTGGATCTGTATATGGTATTTTAAATGTCTTTGTTTTTTTTTTCCAAGTGGATTACTGTAAGTGTCTTGCGTGCATCAATTATTGAGATGGTGTGATGCAGATATCCTCCTCTCACTTTCAAAGGCTGCAATATTTCTCATTATAAGCAGAAAGTCAGTTTCTATTAAGTATTTATGAACCAGGAATAAACTGGGTAAATCGTGTGCTTTGTGCAGGCTCCAGATGATTTCTCAAAATGTAGGAAAGTGTCCCTGTTCTCTTTCTGTTTTTCTCAGCCTAACACTCTTGCAGCTCAGAGAAATGCAGCTTAATCACAATGGCTGTGCTTGCGCAGATGCAGAATACAATCGTCAGTCTTGTTGTAGAGAAATATGGCTGCGTTCACACACAGTTTGGTTACTAGCAAAAGTGACAATTGCGTTTTATATTCAAACTAACTTCAATTTTTAGGGCTCACAAATGCATTTTATGTAAACCCACATTAATAAGTTCATTTTTATATTTTTATAAAATCATACTAATTTATGTATTTTAATCAAACATGATGGAATTTTTAAAAATGAGATAAATCAACTGATCACAGAAAACATCACAGAATTTATACTAATACTAATTAATGTTAGTGCTGTTGTTTTCTCAACATGATTATGTCACTTCCTTGAGCATTATTTTTTGTGGTTAAAAATGAATGGAAACTGATAGTAGTTCGCAACCATGGGACCGGGATCCACTAGGGGGCCTCAGCAAACTTCCAAACGGAGATTTATTATATCATAATTAATAATTTATTATTATTAATATAATCTAAAATTAGTTCAGTGCTTGAAACTTCAAGAATCACAACATGAATGACTTTATTACCAATATTTCTAGCTTCTGTAAAAAAAAAAAAAAAAGTTGAAAAACAGGTTGAAAACAAGCAGCTTTGTCATAATTACAGCAGAAATACTGGATATATCATATCTTATATGGGAGAGGGCATTCAAATATTTTGCTGGACATTGGAGGTCAAAACACTGAGAATTAAATTGTAAGTTTTTACAATTTAAAGAAAAAGTTATAATTTAATTGCTAATTAAAACAATATTCCTAAGAAAACATGTTGTGTTTGATCTATTAATCAGAGAGAGGGAAAAAGGAAAAACAATTTGAATATTTCATAAAGAATTTCCGTTTTTTGGGAGATATCTTTATGTTCACATTGTTGTGATACTGTAGTTAAATCTTAATTCATCTGTAATCAAATAATTCCAAAATATTAAATATATTTGTAATGAGGAGTCAGAAGCGGTCGGATCCATTTGCAATGTTTAATAAGATCAATGTCAGACAGGCAGAGTTCATGAACGGCGTCAGGAATGTCACAGGGAATCAAAAGGCATAAACAGTTACCAGGCTTGGGTCAGGGCAGGCGGCAGGCTAGGATGGATCAGAATCGGA
>JAFVLL020016108.1:0-34866 GCA_021397915.2 Tor tambroides
AAAAAAAGTGACATGTCAGCCCTTTTATAGGCCACGGACTCGTGGAGTTTGCCATTAGGCCACAATCTGTTTCCTCAGCACCTTCCCAGCAGCCCAATAATCCTGAGCATTCTGAAGCCCCCAACCATACACCCCCCCATGCGAAGCTTGGTCATCAATCTCTCACACCACTCTGGAATGGAGCCTCGGTTTGTTAAGGAGCTCGACAAAGATATTTTGGTTTTGCGTAATTCCACCACTCCTGTATAAATTTTGGTTTTGATTTATTGCATGTGTTATTGCTTGTCACACACATATATAAATCAATCAGAATTAATCAAGCAATAAAAACTCATCAGGAATTCCCATAAGAGCATGGTTTGAGAGATTTTTGTTGGATCTTCATAAAGAGAATTACATTCTATGATATCATTACATCTGTCAGATTAAATGAGGACACAGACTGGATTTAATTAACTACTTGAAACATAAAGCATAACTGATCGGCGTAACTCAAAGCATGCAAGCTATTTTGCTGGCTGCGATAGTCTCGGCTGTTAAGGAATTGCTTATTACCAGAAACATTTCTCAGCTAGAAAAACCGGAAAGCCGTTATGGCTATAATCGTTCCTCAATGGTTTTTTGAAAACTTTATGGAATGCGGCCCCTCTAAACATTTAGTCTTTTCCTGAGATTGATCAAGTTAAAATAAAACATGTTTCTGAAGTTTATATGACGTGAAACATTTCTTCCTGTGTGGCTACATTTCTCGGAGATTCCTATTCCAGGGTTGGAATAACTACCGAGATTCCTGAGTGGGAAAAATAATTGGCGTATTATTTCTGTGGATGCCAGAGTGAAATGTACATTTGGCACGTAATCAAACATGAAACTCAAACCAATTTTTATCTCTGCAATAGCCGATTACTGAATATTTTGGGAATTAAAGGTGGAACATTACGTGCTTGTCATAATATTTGCAAACCGTGTAGAAAAAATGATTCCATTTACTAGTTTTCAGTTGACTGCAAAGGAAACCAGGTTGAGAAATTACACTTCATATGGCCTGTTGATTAAAGAGGCCGACGCTAGCTTAGAACAAGATTATACTCTACCAGTGTATGTTTATGTAGGCAAAATAAAATGGATTTAAAATCATACTGATCATCATTTTTAAAAGCCAGCTCAGGTAAAAAAGATAGCTTCTTACAGTAATAACTTTACATAGTGACTTAATATGTTTGTGCTATTAAAACTGCGACCTTAAACCAACGTAATATTTATGACAGAGATGATGGTATGTAACCTCAACAGCAGATATAGCTTCTGTATTTCGCTTTGCACAGGTTAGATTTGTGTGAATAGCCTCTTATTTACCAGAAACATTGCACACAGACACTGGTGAATGGGATCGATACATTTTGGGGGGTGTCTGGTTAACAAAGGCATTATTTTTCATTATCTCATGGTTTAAATCATACTGAACAGCTTGATTGCACTGGTCTGTCACCGGTAAATAAATCGGGGTTTTGGGTGAGGTAGAGGCATTTAGTGCTACAGCATTACGAGGTTGTCTGGAAAACATCTAAATTAGGGAGAAAAGGAGTTGTGTTTTTCTTGAGAGGACTGATGGTGGTTCAGACTGATAAGAAAAATCAGACAAAACAGAGGGTTGGACCATATAATGGAGAAATGAGCAGAGTACATCTGCTGAACATTATGATCCTCAGAAGCACATCTGAAAGAACAGGCTAATGAAGATACTAGGCTCTTTTTATTAAAGCTGAAGTGTGTAATTTTTGGGAAGTTAAAATACTTTTTCCTTTCAATTTAATATGCAAAGACTATAAATAAGTCATTTGCAAGTTGATTTCGCCAAAGAGTGTAAATATTATGAAAACATTATGAAAACATTGTTTGTTAAATCAGTGGTGGAAAGAAGGAGGCTGTATCCAAATATACACACTTTCCTACTACATAGTAGGCACAAAATAGGTGAAAAGAGTATGCGCAAAGAGTAGGCACAAAAAAAGGTCAAAAGAGTACGTTTGGATTCACAATATTCATAAAACAGCAGACGAAACATACCAGACAACCTACTACTGGTGAGATTCTGAAGTGTGCATCCAGTGGACACTTTACTATCCCATGAGGCAATGGGAGAGGAGTTCTGAATCTCAATGCAACAATGCAACTGACACTGGTGGTTATTTTCTGTGAATTCATGAGGTAGTTAAATAACTAGAAAAATAACAAAGTGCAGTAAATGGTGAAATAATTTGCACAACAAACATGTTGTACATTCAAGCTGCATTCAAGCTGTTAAAAATAAGGTGGATAGATCATACATTTTTAATGACTGCAAAGTATCCAGAAGAACTGTGGCAATGGCTGCAAGGTGCTTCAAGAGACCTACCTGCAAAGCTGCCTGAAAAACTACGCGCAAGTTCACCTAGGGCAAAAGCTGCTTTAAACACAAAGGATGGTCATACCAAATGTTGATTTAATTTAGTTAACTGACAAAGAAAATCTGTTTATGATATTATTTCTGAAAGCATCCTCATTTTACAGCATTTTTACACAAGTGCCTAAAGCTTTTAACAGTACTGTAGCTTTGCAGGTAGGAGACGTTGCCACAGTTCTTCTGGATTTAGTCTGTCTCAGTTTGTTCTGTCTTCATGTCATTCCAGACAGACTGGATGATGATAGAAAAAAAAATCTCACTGGATTATTACAATTAATGGCAAAATGTCCTACTAATAGTAGGCTGTGCCGTATTGAAACCACCGTTGGTGGTTGTTAGTGGTGGAACAACTACACACTTTAAAGGAAGAGTTTACCTAGCAATAAAAATTCTGTCATCATTTTCTTACCCTCATATTGTTTCAAACCTGCACAACTTTATTTCTTCTGTAAACAGATGATAAGATAGTTTGTAGAATGTTTCAGCTGTTGTTGTTTTTGTACAACTCTCACACAACTTGGTTAGCGTCAAAGCTTTCGTTGGCATTTTCATTCATCTCAATGACAGTTTTTTTGCTGATGAAATGTTATGAAATATTTGTGATACGCTGCTTGCAAAAAAGTGAAAAAACACTAACAATGTGAATAACCAGATGGTGTAGTTACGATATCTACCAGCGTATCTACTGGACCACACTAACTAGCCAAACCTTCATTTATAGTAAATACTATAGTGTTTTTGAACCATACTATAGTGAAGTACTTGAATTAATTTGTTGTGGTAATTCTATAGTTGCTGTGGTAATATAACAACTATAGTAATATAAACAAAGTACTTTACCCAATACTGTACATTTTCTACAACTATAGGGTATATTATACTACAATACACTAAAGAATACTGCAGTATTTATTACAGTTTATCAGTTCACTATAGTTAATACTACACTAGCATTCATTAACAAAGTGTTGAAAATACTAAAATATATACAGTATAATACACTTTACTAGAGTATGGTTAAAAAATTATTATTATTATTATTATTAAAAATAAATTACTAATATTTTTTTTTATGTGGGTTGTCCCAATGGTATTTGACTTAGAAATGTTCTCACTTATTACCCCCATAATAGAAATCAAAAACATCACATCCCTCATAATAAGGCCTGGATTCTAAGAATCAGTGTGAAATGCTGCAGTGATTCATGCCAGGACTGGTAATCTTTGAAAAATCTCACAAAGCATTCCCTCCTTCTCATTACAGAGCTCTTAAAATGCAGGGCCACAACAACAACATTGGCAGCAATAGCAACAGGGTAAACAGCAGCGACTGTGTGACAACATAGATGAATGGCCTTCGAGCAGACACACAGACCACAGCGGATCAAAGACGGAGGCGCATGGCAACACCAGAAAACATACAGTCGAGTGTGTTATCAGCAGGTCGAGGGGCTCTCCCAGAACTTATCTTCCCCTCTCCTGAATCTCTTCCATCAGCAGATAGATTATACTCGTCACCTGTGAGCACTTCAAAGGTGCGTTTTCTCTGCTTGTGCTTTAGCAACAGTCGTCATTGAGAAAAGCGATAATTGTCAGAGGTGTTGTGCAAAGAAATGCCCTTTTGTTGACTCCTGTCAACGCTGGAGATCTGACCGCAAGCGAGCGCGTTATCCAGCGGCGGGATCGACATTGGGCCCCGTCACGCCGAGTCCTGTGTAGTTCAGCCAGGGGGAACTGGGCTGACATCCTGAAAAGGGAAAGGAAGAGGAAAGAGCTGGAACGCTGGTGATGATAGTCACCTTCCCTCCCCGATTATCTCTGCTGATAGAGGAAACGTGTCTCGCTGCAGTCCGCACACCCATGCACTGTCAATGGAGGAAAAAGTCTTTAGTGCTCCCTTACAAAAAGCACTTTTGTCTCCTATCTGTTTTCAGGAAAAACCAGGGTGTTGGAGATATGGTAAAACAAACACAAAACACACACTCCGTCCAAGTTTATGTGCAACAACACTGGCTGAGTTAACTGCCTGGCCAAAGGTTTAATCATTTGTAGTTCCAGGTGAGAGAGTAGATATTATTTACTGTGGGCGAAAGCTCTTTGCAGAAATGGGCCTATAAAAGATTAAAACACGAGGAAAGTAATCTCACATAAAGGGGTGCAAAAAACGAGCGCTTTAAATCAGCACGCTAGGCATATAGGAAAATAAAGCACTTTACATTGGTATGCTTTATAATTCACAGAAACGACATCGGCGTGGAATGCCTTTGCTGTGCTCAAACCTAATACATTTTTCATGCTGGAAACACTGTTGATAAGTATGGATCATGACAGATGATTTACAGGAAGACAAACCTAACGCAACATGGAACGCATATGGAGCAAAGAGTCTCTCTCTGACTTTAAATTCAGTTTTTCTCTTCCGAGACGGACCATCGGGCTGGAAAAAATGACAAATAGTGGTTATAATAATTCTGATAATGCTGCACGGTGTTTGTCACCTTGTGGCAGGAATAGAGTTTGTGCTAAGCTTTCTTTTCCTCCATAAATGCTGCAGCATGCATTGTACCAGCTTAAACAGTGTGGCTATAAATCTTCAATCCGACCTCTCGGCAATGATCTTGCGAACGCTGCTCACCAAACACTGCCAGCCCTTTGCAGTTTGACTCAAAATATTTCACTGGTTTGTTATTTTTGTATTTTCCATTTTTACTAAGAATGCTCAAGCGTTCGTATAATTAATGAACTGTACGCTCACTTGTGTGGAGTGTTGCGGTAAACATGATCTTTACGAGTGCGGTGGCAGAAATGTCCTGACACGTCCTGGCAGGCCCAGTGAAGAAGGATTGAACTGGAAAAGTGTAGAGTATGAAGTCATAACCTTGACGTTCAGGGCCGGTCAGTTTGAGTGACCTCAGCGCTTGGTGCAGGCTGGCATAATGGTTTTGTTTGGAGACAACTGGAGGGAATCTTTCAAATCAAAGTAATGTTGCATCTCATGGCCTATATGATACATGTTTGTGAGTATTATTCTCGCAGGAAACATAAGGTCTCAAATATGCAGAGTTTTGAATTGTAGCATAAAATCTGCTCCAGATTTTTGCTGCTTATAATGTGTGAGGCCGACTGACATTTAAAGTTACTTTTTGTGTTTTTACATGCTCTTTAGGGGTGGGCTATCTAGTTGGTACCACAGAAATAGGCCAAGAAGGTAAAAATTCATTCATGTAATTGCACAGCAGTGTCAGTCAGCAGGTGGCTAGGCCGAATACACCAATTAAAAATACTATAAATAGAATATAGTATAAATAGGTTTTCTGGCAAACCATAAGTACATTTCAGAGACTAAATAAAAACAGAACAATTCTCTATCTGTTTACTTGCTACTTCCACACATCTCTAAATATTTTTCCAAGACTGATGCCACTAACCTCAACAAATTTTGGTAAATACAGTGAGAGCTGTTTATCAAAAATACTAAAATTCTAAAAATACTAAAACACTGTCAGGTATACTGTCACCGGTTTCAAAAGACACTGGGTACACTTAAGGTACTAATATGTATCTTTACCCTTTTAATTGTCAGTTCCACTGTTTGAGGGTAGACCTGATCATTTCCAACTTAAAATGTAAAAATTAAATTACAAAAAAAGTTATAGAAGTTTAAATTTATGAAAACATAAAATGTACAAATTCAAATTTTTATATTTTATATAAAATATATATTTTACAAAACATGTTGGTCTCAAAAAACGCTAGAAAATCAAAGCTGAAATCTGAGGGAAAAAAGGTGTTCCAAATTTAAGGCTGATATCTCAAAAAAAAAAAAAAATCTTTCAGTAAGATTTTATTTGGGTGCAGTACCAAACCTTTCCAATAGATGACCACCAAACTCCATTTCCATATGGTTTGAGTGATCTGAAATACATTTTCCATACTTTTCACAATATTTATGAAGTATTCAAAGTATTATGGGCAGTATGGCAGTATTTGATTAGAATTCTTCAACCTCTAACAAAGACACGAGGGGAGAACCTTGGACTTGGGTTATAGTTAGTACTGCATCACAAATGGAGAATCTATCAGTTTTTCTTTTAATTCGAAACATTTTTAGACCTTTTTTTCCTCAAAAACCTTAGGGCAGCTTTTTTCCTGAGAGCGTAAAGTGAGTGTTATTTCTCAAAAGCATTCATTTTATATGTGTAAAATTGAAGGGAATACAAATTATTTCAAAAACTTTCTGCACATTTTTCTCCCTCTTATTTCCACATTTAAAAAATATCATGTAGTGTCAACTTTGTACATTGCAGGGTGCATAGATTTTTTTACCCATGTCACCTCAAGTATGTAATTACAAAACTCATTAGCTTTTTTCCCCATTTTGTTTTAACACACAGCAGAAAAACCATAAATCATGTAGGAAACAGACTCAAAAATCACAGTGCCCAATGAATGGAGTGCAATGCTCTCTGAGGCTGAAACTATAAAATCAGTAGATAAACATCAGGAACAGGGGGGTGTTTGAGAAGATGTCATAATCTGGAAAATCTGACTACAAGTGAGTTTTCAATCACACCTACAAATGGAGACACGCACAAATGCACGCTTTAATGAGCTAAACAATGACACGTGGATATGTGGAGTGTCCAACAGTTGCCCATTGTGTAAAACTGGAACGTGGTCAAAGCGAGAGATACATGTGGCACGGTGTTTGAGCGGTGACTAAGAAACCCACACGGTTGTGATTACGGTGTGTATGAATGCTCATTGAGTTTGTTAACTCGGCGTGGCTGCATGTAGTCATTTCTGGGTCGGCCAAGGTACCCTCCGGCTATGTTGAGCAAAATTGAATGCTTTTACAACCTGGCCCATTCCATTTTGATACAGGTTTATTTCCCCAGCTCATAGTAAATCTCCCCCCTTTCCTCAACAATACCCCCCCCCCCCCCACCCCTTACCTGGCGGGGCCGGTTCTCTAGGTACCTGGTTTTATCCAGCTCAGATCCAGATGTGCAGGAAGAAGAGCACTATGGCTGACCGAGGAGGAGTGTTTATCTATTCTCATTCTGCATTCTCTGTACTGCTGCTCTGAGAGGCCGAGGTCAAATGTACTCGCTAAGAAACTCCTTAAAAGGGACCTGGAAATTGTATTGCCAGCCGCTTTGGGTTATTTGTGCCCTAAAAATCCTGTAAAAGGAAAAAGCTCAAACCGCAGCAGAAATGACTGAATTCTTTCATAAATGCCTACATTCGTTCTTGCCTGCACCATTACGCAATAGTGGCTTGGCTTGTGCATGCCTTGTTTCTTACACTGCAGGACATCCATTTCCACCTTTAAATGAATATATTGCATAGCAACTGACCACCGTGTCTTTAAACACAATTAGAATAGCTCAGATTTACATTCAAATTCAAAACTGAAGCTCATTAGTAGGATTGGTTTAAACATTTTGATTCAGCCGTGCTTCTGAAAAAATCATTTTATTATGCAGTGGGATTCAAAAGTCTGAGGCCACATTCAAATCTGGGATTCAGTATGTCACTCTAATCTTGAAATTTTCATGTTAAATAAAACAAAGAAACTTCTGGAACATTTATGGCATTTAGCGGTCAGATATTATATTGTTGCCATGTTCGTCTTATTACTAGGCCGACTGTTTTGTATATAGAATATTATTTCTTATTGGAAGCTACAGTAAATATAGTAAAATATATTACAATTCAAAATAACTGTTTTCTTTTTGAATATATTGTAAAATGACATTTTTTCCTGTGATGCAAAGCTGAATTTTCAGCATCACTTACTCCAGTCTTCAGTGTCACATGATCCTTCTCAAGAAATATTGCTTATTATCAATGTTGAAGACAGTTATGCTGCCTAACATTTTTGTGGTAACCATGATACATTTCTTCAAGATTTCCTGATGAATATAAAGTTGAAAAGAACAGGATTTATTTGTCTTTTGCAATAAATATCTCTATTGTCACTTTCGGTTTAATGCATCCTTGCTGAAGACAAGTATTAATAAAAGAAAAAGTAATAACAAGTATTAATTATGTCCTGATCATCTCAAAGTTTATTTTGTTATATAATTACCGACTGACCGCACATTATCCTTTACATATTTAATCGTAATAAATAACAGCATTTTCACCAGTACTCAGACTGCTGAACTCCACTTTATTTATTTGTTCATTCTTTTCTCCCCTCCATCTTGCGTTCCCTGATTTTATTAGAGAGAACATGTTTGTTAACGCTGCCAAACCAATGTGCGGCACGATATGCACGGCCGCGTTTCCCTACAAACCTAAATTTGGACTAAGAGACAGAGTGTTGTGCTGAATCTCGATTATACAATTAGACAAGGCAATAAACGTGTGACTTATATAAGCAAAAACCATGGGCAGCACACCAGCAGTATTTGATTTGACATGGATACCCCTTTGCCGCAAACAAACCACAATTGCCTCACATCAACCCAGACCGTTCGTTCTCATCATTCAGCCACGATTGCTGGCGAACTACCAATTAGCAGCTTATGGGACGCAGCTATGCAAATGCGGCCTGACTGGGCTTAGACGCCAATCACTAAAATCAATGACACAGTTGGCATGTTTTAATGGGCTCTGGGTGAAGCCCTGCACGTCTCTGCCAGCCAAGAGATTATTTTTGCTTGTGGTAAAATGAAATGGAGCCTCGCTCTCAAACCCAACAACCCCTAACTCTTCCTGCTCCAATTCTCTCTTTCACTTATGACCTATTTCCAATCTGACCAAGTCTTACTCACAGAGAAATCACTCAGGTAAGGAAATTGTGAGCCAGGGACATTCTACCAATCTTCAAGCACATCTGCAGAGGAATCGAGACAGCCAGGAGGAGGTTGTGGACCGTGCCTCTGTCTGGCAGGCGAATAAAAGCCCGCCGTGATGTATGTTCCGATACTGCAGTGCCAATCAATCTGAACGCCCAGCCTTTGGAGGAATGAGCTCAGTGTTTACTCGCTTAGCGCCGGCCGCTTCTCGTACACTATTTATGTGTTTGGGCACATAATATGACAAAAACTGACAGAAGCAAATAGAAAGTGGAAATATTCATATTAACAACAACCAGGGGAGTTTTCTAGCCTGTGGCAAGTTTTTAATACTATTTTGGACATATAAATGGATATAAATCGCCTTTACCTGCAGCACAGAATCATTTACAAGCTACACATGCAATAAATAGCCGCTTCATCGTTGACAAACAATAAGACATTTGCAAGTTTTGTTTCTTACAGTGGTTTGGCCAATATCACAGGAGCAGACACACATCAGCCATCCCATAAGGTCTCTCAGCCAATCACATTTCAGGACCAAAACAAACTGTTGTATGAAGCCTGCTGCACTCTTTGTAGTTCCACAGTGTGAAAGCAAGGTTGTACGAATTTATGAATGAACCACTCTTTTGATTTGATTGATAGCCTATTACCTGAGAAGTTAAATAAACTAGAAGACTGCACGCTTTCAAGAATGCATAGGTGAAATAAGAACATAAGGTAGCCGAAGTGTTTAAAACATACGTGCACAGTTCAGTTGAATGATAAAGGTTACCCTCTTTATGTTGTTATGCTATTTTGTGTTCATCATCTGCTTCTACCATTTGCTCTTTTTACACTGATACAATCTAATACAATATACTTATTGATAAATTGAACATTCACAATGAAATGAGATGACTGGATGCTTTGAAATGATTTCCTATTGAACTCTCACCAACTGAGTGGTCAAATTATTTAAAATATAGTGAATTAAGATACAAACTTAAATCATAATGCACAATTTCCATCTAACAACAATCCATCTAACACGTATTCTCCTAGTTAGCAGTAAACCAGTTACCTCACCTGAGTATGTTCGTAGATTTGTGTTGGATGTTATTTTTGAAATTGAAATATGGATGTTTTATTTGTAAACATCATAGTTTTTTTTTTTTTTTTTCGCTTATTTTAGTTAATATCATAAAACTAGCGAGGCAGTAGTAGTACTGACAGTGTCGTGTAAACATGGCTAAAGACGTGAAAAGGGGAGGAACAGACAAACCGATTCAACTGAGTTAGACATTTAGCTGGAACCGCTCCAACTGATTTAAACTCGTGACTTCGTTCATTCAGTTTAAGCGATCCACTAGCAAAAACCAGATCAAGAGCCATTCATTTTCGAATTTTGACATCGCTTGTAATGATTTTAAAATGCTCGTGATGGGTCTTTGCCTCATAAGTATCTATTTACCAGTAAAATAAAGGAAATATCATTTAAACTGATTCACAAATGTTACCCTGCTAAAGCCTTTCTTAGGAAATGTGAGTCACACATTGGAGTGAACTGCAGTTTTTGTCATTCATCTGAAGAAATTTGTTTTGGCAATGCACCTACACAGAAAAATTTTGGTCAGACTTTTTAGTGTTTATCCAATCTTCCAATATTTTGTAAGTGACTTTTCTTTTTCTTTTAAGGATGCTTTCTTTGGATTGTTTGACTATTCAAAAGAAAATACAGGAAAATATTACATAATTAATTTATGTTTTCTCTATTTTCTTTGTTCAAAGTTGACTTAGAAAGGCCTATGTGGAAACTATCCAAAGTTCTGCTAATTTGAAAGCTATGAAAACTGTGTCTCTGTATTCATCCTTTGTGTCTTAAGATCAGGGATTGAAATGAACTTTTTCGCTCACCAGCCAATTTGGCTACTAATTTTTTAAGTTACCGGCCATTCATAACTTCTACTAGCAAAAAAGAAAAAAGAAAAAGAAAAGGGAAATAAACCAACAGCTTGAGGCTCTTTACACTGGAGTGACAAATCGACTTGCAAATCATTTTGTGTCAGTACTAAGGGTGTGCGATATTGACAAAAAAAAAGAAAAGAAAAAAAATATCTCAGTATTTTCAGGGATTGTATCGATAAAGATAATTAGACAATATTTGGCTGTGTTATTGTGCTGATATCTTAAGGACTACTGTGGACAGCTGACTCCTAAAGTTTTTGATATTCTTGAGTCAAATTCTTACATTTAATCAGTCAATTATAATAATAATACATTTAGGCTGTTACTAAACAAATGAAATCAGTATCAAGAAAATTCATCTTTACAGAAGATGCATCTGAAGTGGCATTTAGATGTATGTTAATGCAGCTTAGAGGGACATGGAATGCTTTAACCTGCAGTTACAAATGCATAAATAATGTTTTGATAGTTTAAACATGAAATGTTGAATGATATTTGAAATTATTTTTAAAATGAAAAGATACTTTAAATGTGAAATTAAAACCGCCAGCAGGTGGCAGCAAGTCACTGAGTCGTTGCGATTGAACCGAATCATTTAAACGGTTGATTCATTCAGGAACAAAACACCATCATGTTGCTCAGAGACGCAAAACAGCGCTGTGGCTGTGTTTGGAATGTTTTTTTGTTGGCGAAAGAGAGCATAAACAGCCAATATGGTGTCTAAAACGTAAGTCACTTATTGTTTATTGAACTGATGTATAAAATCAATATCACATTTGTAACCTGATTTTTTAAGAAAAAACGGCACTCTTCGTATGATATTAATTAACTGTATGAATTGATAGAATTATATACAATTTCTGCCCCTTTATCTTGAATTATGTGATTATTTTGAATGCATATTAATAGACTGAATCATGCAGCGAAAGAACACACTCTAAATGCGCATGCGCACTAAGCTAGTCTAACCAGACTTCACGTCGTGTAAGCATGCACTCTGTAGGTGTGTTTGGTTTGGTTTTTGCGATATTCGATAATGTCATGCTGTCTCATGAGCTCAGTATTTGCGCTAAACTTGCGCAGACTTGGCTTGCATGAATTTCCCCAAGACATTAATGAGTGAACATAACTTACGAAAAGTAACCGCCAAATTGGCTAGTGATTTGACGACGTTACCCGCCACAGCTGATTTTTACAAATTTATGTGAAATTTAGCTAGCAGGAAACACAATTAAGTTATATTTTCCTATATTCTCTTTCGAGTAGTCAAACAATCCAAAGAAAACATCTTTAAAACAGAAAGAAAAGTCACTTACAAAATGAGATTAGATGAACATTAAAAAATTGTCTTTGTGGGTACATTGCCGAACAAGTGAATGACATTCCTCAGAAGAGTGATGAAAACAGTAACTGACTTCAATGTCTGACTTATAATTACGTCCAGTTTTTTTTGTTGTTTGTTTGTTTTTTGTGAAATTTGGATTAACTCATTAATCTGTTGCTTGACCTCTTAATACAGTTTCCAAAGACAGGCATCACTTGTTATGATTTTCAAGGGGCGTAGAATTTAGTAGGGACACTATAGGAACATGAAAGGTATAGGGACCAATATCCTGCGACTACAAAATTGTCCCTAGCAATAATTTTGATCAAACAATTAAATGTCTGTTGTCTGCCGTTATGTCCCCACCAAAAAAAGAGACCCGCTCAATATGGTGGTCTCACACACTATGGAGGGTGTTTGTGTTGGGTGTTTGTGGGGACTTCATGTAGGCCACCACAAATTCATATGTATGAGTCTGTGTGTTTATACAGTATGTGGTAGGCTATAGTGAAATACAGGGCAAAAACATGTGGGAGAGCTGGAACAAGCCCCCAAACCCATTACTCCAGGTTTTCTAGTTTTTCTAAGTTGAACTTCAAAGGTAGCTGAGTCTTTTTCTTGACTCACTGGACCTGGCCTATCCTCAAACAGAAAGAGAAATATTCAAAATAAATAAATACATTCCAGTCTATTGGCTGTTGCAGAGTTTGAAAATCAATGGAGTGTATGAAAAGCAAAGGACAATCATATTTCTAAAACGTTTTCATAAACAAAAACAGCTAGCTGATAAAATAAATCACGCCTCTAGTTCAGTCAATTAGTATGAAAATGCTGGCTTTTACTTGCTCATACTGCCCCCTCCTGACCAATTCAGGAACACAGAATGTTTATTGTCATTCATTAGCTGTCAGAGTCAGACTTCTTACCTAAATCGACTCCCTGATGAGAAACTAATTTCCCAGTCCTCAAAGGACATAATGGTCAGCGCTTAACATAAATGACAAAGGTGACTCATGCTGTTGACTATCAAATGATGGGGATCAGGAGACATGAGACTAAATTAGCCTTTTCTTGAGAGTGATTCAGCTGTACTCATTTTGAATGAATGATTCTAAATGAAAGAAAATATCCACTCTTAAGGGATTTCTGCTTAACTTTGTCCAAAGACAGATGTTTCCACTAAATATATACAGTATGTAGGCGATATCATTACTACTATTTCTCACAGGCCTGTTGTTTGGGCCTGGAACATATTAATTATTATGATTATATACCACAAGCATTTTGATGACTATTTTTCTGTCAGGATGTAAACATTATGTTCATTATAAAAAGGAATTTCTTAACACCCTATTCTTGTTTAGTGCAGTTGTGGTTAGAGCAGAGAATAACAGGTTGCTGTTTCTGTGTGCTGTTGTTTATTTTATAAGGTTGGGCGGTTATCTGTTGCCATAGCAATGTACAGCTGACCTATAACGCGTGTGCAGCCTCCATTCTCTTGTGTCGAATTGAATGTTTTTTTGTTTTTTTTTCTTGGAAGGAGCTGCAATTTACCTCACCAACATCAATAACCAGGAAACCACAGCAGAGAGTTGGAATCAAGCATGCATTCATGGGAGATTTATGGATGAAATCCACTAAATGCCAAAAAAACAAAATGTGTGCATAGTCACGACTTCACCTTATTTTTTACTTTCTCAATTGCTTGTGCAAAATTTACATTCAATATTTTTGCTACCCTGACAGATGGACAAAAATAGACCATTCTAAGAACAATTTAAGAAGATTTATGATGCTGTTATCAGAAAAGTAGCTCTGAAACTATTAAATCTATAGCAGCATGAAGGGAACATTTCTTTTTTTCTTTTTCTTCTTCTTTTTTTTTTACTATTTATTTATTGCTTTTTGTGCTTTTATTTAAAAATATGTCTGTAAGCCTACTGTAAATGACAAGACAGATGGAAAAGGTGCCTTACAGAAATAAATGGCAATAGAGGTAAACAACATGGTAAATAAAAGAGGTAATAATACAGTATTTAATAATACAGTAATACAATAATATTTTGTATTGTGAAAAGCGCTATACAAATAAACTTGAATACAGTACAGGGAGTGACAGTCAGTAAACAAACGTTTAACTAATTAGAAGTTGTAAGACTTACAGGGAAAAAAATAAAAACAACGTTGAGGTAAGAAAAATGGTCTGGTTTATAATTTGGTGTTTGATCATGTTAATGGGTTTAATTCATCCACACAAGCCTTTCATTTGCATGTTTAAAAAAATTATACATTTTATGACCTACTAGAAAATGATTAACACAAAATGTCACAACATGTTATGATTTTTTAAACTGCTACTCTTCGTGTATTAGTACAATATTTGTATGTCTACAGTTTTATTTGCTGTTCTGATTTAAATCTGTTTGTAAATCATTGTTTTCCCCCCTAAGAATTAGAAAGGTTAAAATTAAACAAGGGTAGGAGTTGGTGACATTAAAATACAGAAAATTAAAACTGTCCATGTTTCCTAATAGTCTTACAACCCTAGTGGCTTGTAAACTATGTGGTAACAACAGCACTTGAGTAATCTGTATCAGTCTGTCTAAAAAATAATCCAGATCTTCAATATGACCATGAGCAACATAAATTCAATATCGTGTGCCCTAACTTTTGACTGGCATGCATGTATGGTTTTATACACACACAGTATATAAAAATTACGTAAACATTATTGCGAATCTAATTTGAGATGTAACCTACATAGATTTCATAAGCAGCTGTACCCCAGGCGACCACGTGATGTCTCTGTTTCCCAAATAACCGGAGTAAAGAACGCTCTTTTACCTTGGCAACGATTTGTCCTCTGCATTATTCCCCTACTGCGTGCGCTAAATCGATATCGCTAATAACCTGTCTAGGAAATCACCGCAACATCTCTCAAATGTCACTCTGCCGCATTCATTCGGGTTAATATGCGAATAACAAAAACAATTATGTCATACTTCTCGTGACTAAGCACACCTCGCTTTCGCGGCACGATAGGAATGCGTGACGCGGCCTGTGCGTGAACCTGTTCCGCGCGCCAGGACCGTAAGAACAGGTGATACTGGAGGTTTTGAAAGCAACATCTGTCAGTGTCGCTCTCGAATTCAGTTGCTTAACTTGACAGAGCTTTGAAATGTTTGTGGTTGCGGTGTTTCATCGCTCTGCGTCCAAGGAAACAACGCTGTAAACACGCTCAGGTAAGAACGCAGGTGAGATGCGAACGTGTGGTTGATACATGTAACTTTAGAGTCGAGTGTAAGCCATAAACATTCAGTCAAAATGAAAGTCCTGTCTGTCATTATTTACTCACCCTCGTTTTCTGTCAAACCCGTTTGACTTTCTTTTTTACGCGGAATACAAATTAGACAGAATGACAGTCATCGTTTACTTTTATTGTCTGGAAAAAGATGAAATGTCACCCGCATCCTGCTTAATATCTTCATGTGTTCCTCGAAAGAAACTTACGGGTTTGAAACAACACGAGAGTGAGAAAATAGTAACAATTCTGTTTTTATTTTATTTATCTATTTACAACAGTGTTTTTGCTTCATATTAATGGCAAGTAAATATAGCTGCTCAGATGTCATTTAGGAGTTTCTTTTTATTATAGGGCTAATGTATAATGTTATAAATGCAGTATTGACGCATATGAGGTTTAACTCGCTGTAGAAATCTATGGCTAATATATAGTTTAGTAGAAAACTTTTTCATGTTCATTTTGTGTTATCACGGAAGGTGTGTTATCGCTTAAGATATGTTGAAACCATACAAGTAGTGTTGTGTGCATTTTTCTTGGTGTTATGTTACTAAAACTGAAAAAGACCTCCATATATGGCTGGAGTCTGAGAGGATTTGTGCAGTTGACACAGATCTTCCAGTGTAACCTGTTGGACTGTAATTTTGTAAACATATTTGTAAGAATTCAGTTTGTTAACTGATATAATAACTGATCGTAGCATTTGCCAACATTTCACTGAGGGTTTTTATTAAGAACTTTAATCAAAGTTCTTCTTCTGAAGTACTAAAATAATCAGTTGTTGAGTCGGGAGGAGAATTCTGAATCAGAATCATTCAATTCTTTGATTTCCATGCCTTTAGCCATCCAGAAACATACACCGCTCTTATCAGGATATGTGACATAATAGTGATTTAATCAGTCATTTTTGAGGTACAAGATAACAGTGTTGTGCTTGTCACTAATCTTTATAAAAACTTCAAACTTTCCTTGCTCTTATTTTGGCTTATGTGACCATACTTTCAGTATTTGGTTTAACACACTTTTGCCATACATGAATGTGTTTGATTAATGTCTAGAAAGTGCATAACCATGAATATTTCTTATTCATTTTGCTCCAACATTTTTTGTTCAAATTTCTCTGAAATCCTGTTTATTGCTAGGGCTAAATGTTGTCAGTGTGATCTCAAACAGTGATTGCATACAAGTTGTAGTCTGTTATTGATTCCAAATTACATGACAGAAATTTTAATTTGCAGCTTAATCCATTACATTACAAATTTTAGGTAATATAGTCAGACTACTGATTAGTGTGGTGGAATGATCTTCCCATCCCCATCTGGAATGCTGAATCGCTGACAGTTTTCAAGCGACACCTGAAAAATCATCTTTTTTGTCACCATTTGACTTCATCCTAAAAAAACAACAACTTTGCTTTCTCTTTCCTTAATCTCACCCTGTCTAGTTTGTACTAATCTGAACAATGCCTGAAACTTTCAATTACGAGCACTTCCTGTGTTTATTTGCCTCTTTATTATGAATCGCTTATTGTAAGTTGTTTATTGTAAGATTGGTTTGGATAAAAGCGTCTGCTAAATGAATAAATGTAAATGTAATATGAATGAATTTGTGCGTTTTAATGTGTTTGAAATACAAAAGCCTTCCAAAGACAAAGAGTTGTGTGAATAATATGTAATCAGTAAAAAAAGTAACTGTATTGTGAGTATTTTAAAATGTAATCTAATCTAATCTCAAGTACTTAATTTTTGGAATCAGATTATGTAATCCAGATTACTGGTCTCAAGCATATGTAGACTGTAAGATTCAAAGTTTATGGTCACACTTTGTATCAGTTTTAACCTATAATCTCAATGTTTAAAACACTTCATGTCCATTTGCACCATGGAGTTGTTAGGATGGACCTGAAACGGTTGGTTTAATGGCTTTTGCTCTTTAACAACTCTGACCATCAGGTTGGCGAGAATTTCCTGGCCACATGGGGATTTTGTTTACTGCTTTTGAGTGTGTTTGTGAGTGTGTTCTGCACCAGCTCTTGAACTCTTGCCATCCAATCAGCTTCATCCTGCACAGGCGTCACTTCTACTGCAGTCAGTCTGTGTATTCATCAAAGCGTGTTTGTCTGCAGTGGTCCTATCCGGATCCCCACTGCTAAAATCCCACCTCCCCCTGGCTCAGTCGTCCCAGCTGACGCTCCCATCCCCCTTTCCCTCACACACCCGTGCCACATGAGGCCCTGCAGTGTGACTCAGTGGATAAACTTACACCAGTCTGAGAGTCTGGGCCAGGCTTTCCCAAGCCACACACCTCAATTTGCCTGCGCAAGAGACACCCAGGGTTAGGCTTTCCCATTCTGTAAAGGTAATGATGCATTTGGTTGTTTTCTTGGGATTGTTCTTGCAGTAAACCTGTCATTTCTTTACTCCTTCTTAAGTCGGGGTTTGTCATACTGCAGTGCAGCACTGTTAGAGCTCTCAGTGAGCGAGTGTGCGCTCTGTGCTACATGCTGAGTTTGTGGTTTTCGCTTTGAGCATGCTGGCCTTGAGCACTTGCTACAAGTATGTTGTTTCCTTATTAATGGCTTCGGATGTGGTGAAGTTTGTACTTAAGAGTGTTTGTTTACGTGTAGAGGGGCTTGCAGTTTTGTGTGCATGTGGGTGTAGCTGAATTGTAACAAAGGTGTTGATAATATATAATAAACCTTTCATTATCAATGGCTGCACAAATATCGTAAAGTTTGCTCAGCCAGACTTTGATCTCAGTTGTATTGAGTTTTTGCTCTGTGGGTCTTCATGCATGTTTAATGGTTTTATTACAATGAACTGAACTGCAATCAAGAAGGGTCTTTGGTAGCATGTTTTTGAAAGTCTTTAAACACATGGTGTTTCACCCCCCCTGGCTAGGTGACAATACAGAGCACTCAGTCCTTTATGGGTGGTCCTTATAATGTGTGATGGCAGAGTCTGGTTTATGTGTGTAATAGGCTTGATTGATGATCAGTTTTAACTTCTTTGTGATGTGTGAGTTCATGCAATCCAAGATCAGCATTCATATGGGGCGTTTACACTGACAGCTAGCTGGACATACAAAGCAATCAGAAGTCATTGATTTTCAGTGAGACCTGCTGTTTGAGTTCATATTTTTCAAATTCTCAGTGACCTTCAGTGGGAAGCTGTATGTATGTATGCATGCAAGTTATTGTAGAGCTTCTGTGGGTCACACTAATATTGTTATTGTTGAAGAAAACTATTTAAAAGTGTCCAGTAGTTGAATTATATGTATGTATATGTGTGTGTGTGTGTATATAATGTAATATTAAATATATGATGAAAAATGATTTCGGTTAGCTTTCAAGACAATTTTTTTATTTTATTTATTTTTTTGGAAAATTTAATTTGAAGTACTAAAATGACTAAAACTGAAAAAAAAAATCAAGCTAAATAAAATATACAAAAAATAAATAAATAATGACAAAAGCACATAACAGAATTTCTAAAACTTAAAATTAAAATGAAAAATGTAAAAAATGAAAATATATTAAAAAAAATCTAAATATTAACTGGTAGTATACAAATAATATTAAAATAACATTGAATGAAGCTATAATATTTTGTCTAACTACATTATGACAGACTTCATAATTGTATATTTGAAGGGTTAAATAAATGTTGTGCATCACCATCACAGTTTTAAATGTATTTCATTACAAATGTAAAAACTGTTTAACCTCCTCTATTTTCCTTTTAGACATCCCTGCTATGGCAAGTTCCCTGAAGGTAAATGTAACACTGATGGCAGAGGGGGAGATCGGAGAGGAGAAAGAGGGAGCTAAAGAAGTGGATGACACCTTGGATGAGCCTGCAGAGGAGGAAGAGGATGAAGAGGAGAGGAAGGCACGGGCCGCAGCAGAGGAGGCAGCAGCCAGAGAGAGAGCCGCTCAGAGGCAGCTCATGGCCATAGAGGAGCTGGTGCACACCGAGAGGAACTACCTGAAACATCTGCAGCTCTGTACAGTCACCATCCACAGCAACCTGCAGAAACTACAGGTAGACAAGCTCCCTAGCAGCCATTTTCACACATCACATCCATCAAATTGCAGTAAAAGTCCTGATTTAACTTATTCAGACACATCTGTTACTCATAAGACCAACAGCCTCCTGTGTTTTATATTGCTTCCACCACCACTGAAATACCTTTAAAGCACTCTGATATCCTTCTTATATTATTATAAACATTAACAATCAGATAATACAACAGTTAGTTTTGGGAAATTTGTATTTAACACATGGCCTCTAAAAAAAAAAAAATGGTGTTCTATGTGTGTATGTGTGTGGGTGTATGTATATATATATATATATATATATATATATATATATATATATATATATATATATATATTCATATATTCATTCGTTCATTTATTCAAATTCAGTGTTTACTATTTCCTTTTTAGAAGCATGAACATCTAATCATTTTGTTCTTACGTTAGTTACAGGCCACAACTATTAACAGACGTCATTAAAAATCCAGCAAACATGTATATCAAACATTATACAAAAAAGTAATATTTAAGGGAAAAAACATAAATAACAAATTATGATGACAACATATAACAAGAATAATCAAAAATTTTGTTTTAATATAATTTTTTTTAAATCCATCCGAGAGGAATGTGAAATAAAGCTGAATTATTTTTTTCTAAATTGTTATTTTATTACTATTATTGAGTGTATACCTCATAAATGAGACTAAATGATGTAGTTTTGATAATAGCATATATTATTTGGGTCTCTTGCAGCCTCCTCCCCCAAACCTGGAGAACATGTTCCAGCACATAGATGAAGTGATGGATGTTTCCAGCAGACTCTTGAGCCTCCTCGACCAGGCACAGATACATCACAGTGACCCAAAATACCTGGAAACTCTGTGTGAGTACAGCCGGACTGACTGGAATTTCTGGTTCACTTTCAGTTTACTATCGCACTCTCTGTGTGTCATGCCCACCCACAGATTAAAATATTTTTACCCTTGAGCTCATGAGTCAAGAATCTAGAACTTGAGTTTCAAGATGGGAATGATGATGTATGATGGATGGAATGTTTAAATTTCTTTACATCCTTTTTGGAGCTTGACAGTCTGAATCACCATACACTTCCACTACTGTTCAAAAGTATGGGGTTGGATGTTCACAAAGACCGCATTTATTTGATAAAATACAGTAAAAACAGTAATATTTTAAAATATTATTATATTACTCCAGACTTCAGTGTCACATGATCATTCAGAAATCATTCTAATGCTGATTGCTGCTCAAGAAATATTTATTATTATCATCAATGTTGAAAGCAGTTGTGCTGTTCAATAATTTTGTGGAAAGTGTGATTTTCTTTCAGGATTTTTTAAAAGAATGGCAACATTAAAAATTCAAAAGAACAGCTTTTATTTGAAATACATTGTAACATTTTTAATGTCTTTACTGTTACTTTTGATCAGTTTAATGTGTCCTTGCTGAGTAAAAGCATTAATTAATTATTTTTTTTAAAAATGACCTCAAACTGAAGCGTATGTTGTATGTAAAAGATGTAAATCTTGTTGTATATTATAAATCATCTCATTCTTTCTCTCAGGTGACTCTTTCCTGAGTCTGTCTCAAGACATAGAGATGGCTTATAAGGAGTATCTTGCTAACTACAACAACATAACCGCTCTAGAGAACAGCTACAAACAGAAGGAGGCCCTGTGGGTGGAAATGGTCCGAATCGTCAAGTCATCTGCGTAAGTTCGTAAACCACAACCTACTGAGGTTGTGTATAAGTTGAACGCCGTTGAGAGTAGAATGAGTTCCTTGAGAAATACACTAGTGTATTACCCAACATTGGTGTCATTTTTGACCCCTGCTCTGGTCTGTCTTCAGTCCTGATGTGAATGCCTCCACTCTGAGCTTCTTCCTGGTGATGCCGGTTCAGAGAATCGCCCGTTATCCGCTGCTGCTCCAGACCATCCAGAAACACACAGACCCCGGGCACCCTGCCTACCCCATACTGGAGCACGCCGCTCACACTGCGGTCCAGATCAACTGCAGGATCAATGAATATAAACGCTTCCGTGAAGTTGGTGAGAACATGCCAATCCATTGCTAACATCAGCACAGAAACATGAATAAAGTTGACCTTTTGATTTGCGCCATTATTCCCATTCTCTGACTGCCACAGCTGATAAGTACAAGAAAACAGAGAACCTGACCATCAAGGACAAGATCAATCGGCTGAGTAGCCACAGCATTGCCAAGAAGACGGCCCGGTTCAGCCAGTACATAAAGCATGAGACAGGAATCGTACCAAAGGTGACTGCCTATAAACAATGCTTAGTGTAAACAAAGGAACAGAAATGTTTGGTATGTTGAAAGAACCACATTGTTTCCATAAAGCCTGTTGCCACATGAGGTGTTTTTACGATTATTTCTTAATTTATACTTTGTAATTCAATCCCATTGTAGTTGAAAGATGAAGAATTTGATGCCCTTGCTGGCTACTTCTTTGTCCTGGAGAGGGGCGTCTCAGAGCTTCATGATAACCTGGAGGCCCATCTCCACCATCTGCAGGTTTGGATTTAACGTTCTTACTCTTAACGAGTGTAGTTAAAAATTTAAAAAGAGCTGATCCTCTCATTTGTTCTGGTGTTCCCCCAGTGTGAAGCCAGTATGCCCGTGGATCAACCTCTTAAACATTTTCCATTGTTATTCCAGCTGCTGTATGAAAGGAAAATCTGTAGGTGGGTTGATCCCAGGGCAGATGGATGGGGTTACTGAAGATTGTGAGGTTCAGAGGATGCCTGTGCACTTGAAGTGTTTTTAAAGATTTATTTAACCATCTGAGCTGTGTGTCTGTGTACAGAGGTTCCTCAGCTGCAGACCAGAGGAAGCAGATCTTGATCTGGAAGGAGAGAAAACCGCCTTGTTCTCTAAAGAAATCACAGTGGCACTCAGACAGTGGATCTACCCTTCATATGTAAGAACTTAAGCAGATTGCAGTTCCCATTCACTGTTGTTAGTGATAAAGATGCAGTTCTTTTGGCCGGTTAAGGGTGCAGTAAGTGATTTCCGAGAAACGCTGTTGAAAGTGGATTGGCCTGATCACCAAAACACTTGTAGCCAGTCACAATTAAGGAGCGTGGCCACTCATGATGGGGGAGGTGCCTGTGTTGCATAGCATCTTTGTGAATTAGGGGGTGGAGCTATCAGAATAGGGATGTGATCTATTGGGGTAGGGACGTGTTTGTTTTTGGTGAGTTCAAATATCAGCCACATTTCTCAAATCACTTACTGCACCTTTAAGTTTTCTTGGGAGAAATTTAAAATCTTCAGCTCCAGGCTTCACAGCTTTTGCAGCAAAAATGAGCATGAGACTTTAGCCATTTAATTTGGTGTGAATGAAACAAGGCTGTGAGTGACAATGTATTCTTTCTTTTTTTTTTTTTTTTGTAATACAATTTTGTATAAATGTAATTTTGTAGGTCAGCCTGGAAATTAGGATGACCCTGGTTCTCTCGACAAAAAGGCAATAAGATTTTCCCATTGGTTTTCGGATTATTGCAGAACATAAACTGTGTGACTAACAAACATTTGTAATACTTGTTCATCTGTTCATCAAGATATGTACAAATAAACACAACTTTTTTGAAGTCTAAGTACAATTTTGAAATCTAAGTACAATTGCTAGAAGTAAAAAGCTAACGTCATGAGACTGCAGACAAGTGAGTAGACGAGTTTACCTGTTTGCTGTGATGATGATTATTGTCCCCAACAAACTCTGTAGTCCCATTAAAACCCTTGTTAGCAGCCACCTTTTCAAGACACATAAAACCTCAAAAAAATCATGTGTTGGGTAATATTGATTTATTTTCTTGTAGAATAAGGTGTGAAATTATTTTGAGCCAGTGTTACAGAATTTATTTCAGACATTTAACCAAAAAACCCATTGACTTCGGAGCCATGGAACTGGAAGAGCAAAACTGCCAACTCATTGTAGTACTTACTCCTGCAGCGCTTTGTAACACACTGTACCTCTATTCCTCACTGCCTCATTTTTGAACATGTCAAATTAAATATGGCATCTCTGACTAAAGTCTGGAACACCAACATTTGTCACAGCTTTGGTCATGAGACCGTATTTCTTCACTGTGATCCGTCTAGTCGCCAGTTTAGTGTTTCTCCATACATCAGTGTCTAATCCTGCTGGAACCAATACTGCTGCAAAAACACCATGTATCATGTAAGAGTACTAATTTGTCAAGATCTTTTAACTGTTTACCAGGCGTTGAAATTAAGGTTGAAATGGTTGCACACAGCACCCATTTTAGTGGTATGCTTCTCATATGAATATATAGTGGCATATGTAACTTGTTTTTATTATATCATTGATCAATTGTCAGTAATTGACCTTATGAACTTGCTTTGTATATCTCCTTTGCTGCTGCTTACAGGAGGAGCGTTTGAAGACTTTAGTCTTTAAGCCCTTGAGCTCCTTGCGGGAACTGATGGCAGGACCACGTAACCTCATCCGGAAACGACAGGACAAGCTTCTGGACTATGAGCTAATCGAGGAGAAGAGTAACCTGAACTTTGAGGAGCAAGCCATAGCGAACACCTACAAGACCATCAACACTCTCCTGCTGACTGAGCTGCCGCAGTTCAACGGCAAAGCACTGCAGCTCCTGTGGGCCAATCTAGAGGCCTTCAGCTGCCTGCAGAGAGACCTGGCGGCTGATATGGAGCAGCTGGCCACCAGCTTCACCCATCAGGTACTGTTTATAGAAGAAGCTAAAATAATGAGGTTTAGAGATAACCAGGTGAATATTTAATTTCTGCAGTGCCTAATTCTAGAGAGAATCAAAATGTACACTGCCTGGCCAAAAAAGGTCACCATCTGGATTTAAATAAGGAAATACTTAAGATTTTAGAATTGAATCATTATTGCAGTGGTTAGTATGTTTAGGACATGTTTTATGTTTGGCAGCAATTATTTCAACCCTAACTGATGCAGTGCGTAGCTTTTTATTTCTCCAACAACCATGCCAGAAACATACCCATGTGCATATTCCAGGATGACAATGCCATGATTAGTCAGGCACAAATTGTGAAAGACTAGCCACCACAAAGTCCTGACCTTCACCCTATAAAAGTCTTTGGGACGTACTGGAGTCGACTTTACACTCACTGCCTGCCAAAAAATAACTTGCAGTGCCTTTAGCTTTGATAACATTGTGCATTCCTTGTGGCATTGTTTCAACAATGTCACGCAATGTCACAACATTTATTTCCATCAAAGTTGCATTAATTTTTGACTGAGATCTTGTACTGAGAGTTGAACCATGCTGTAAAGTCGACCCCAGCACATCCTCAAGACTTTCAGGAGGATTCAAAAATGAGTTCTCATGATCACTGAACCACTATTTCAGAATGAATCTTGACATTGCCATCCTGAAATATGGACATAAAAATGTCTTAGTTCTAACTTAGTTGTTTAAGAAATGAAAAGCTACACACTGCACCAATTAGGGTTAAAAAGAATTGTTCATTGCTGAAAATATGACACAAACATCTTAATCAATGCAATAAAGATCCAATCCAAGACTTTCTAGTATTTGCTTAAAGACTGAATGACAACCTCTTTTTGGCCAGGCAATGTATAAATGATTATACTACTTTACACTTTCAATTACACACACACACACACACACACACACACACATACATATATGGAAAAATTAAGAGACAACTTGAAAATTCTTAGTTTCTCTGGATTTATGATTTATATTTATTTATATGTATGTTTATATTCATATTTAGTAGTTTGAGTAAAATGTAATTTTTATTTTTATTCTGTGAACTAATGACATTTCTTCCAAATTTTAAATGAAAATGTTGTCATTTAGAGCATGAAATGACAATTGGTCAAAATAACAAAAAAAGATACGTCTTCAGAAATGCACAAATTAATTGAACACAATACAAATACTGCCAGACACAAATTTGCAATTTAATAAATATTTACAAAAAAATCTTAATGATTCAAAACAATTTTCATTATTTTCTTTTCTATGCAAAATATTACTTATTATTATTTTTGTTTGTTTTTATTGGATATGTTCTTCATAGGTTTCGTTAGATTCACCTTTACAGTCATGTAGGTCGTCCTCGTGATTGTAGTTACATTTGAATACCCATCAATTTCAGAAACTGTTGGACATTCTGTGCAATAATCCGCCATTGAACGACACCACAAGCATGTGGTTGGAAAAGTGTTATTAAATTTAGCTTCTTGCAGGCTGGCAGTGTTTATGAATTGTTCTCTGTCTCCCGGCAGCTCCCACACAGTTATCTGGAGGATGGTGAGTTCTGGAAGTGGGCAGAGACTTCGGTGCTGGAGGGTTCAAGGAGGATGGAGAGCCTGTGTCAGAGTGTTCAGGATGAGCTCAATGCTCCCATTGTGCAGGTCAGTTCCAACACAGAGACGCACTATTGTCTGTCGTCGGGTGGAGACGTCTTCCTACGGGACGGTTTGTTTCCCCTTACTGCAGTTTAATGCTGCCTGTGGACAGTGCTGGAATAAAACCACAGCCATTCATTCATCTTGATATAGTTTAGCCCTCATGTGTTTTGCATCAGTCTATCCGTTAATTATAAATATACCTTAGTAAGATATGTTATGTCCTGGGGTTACTTTGTTATGGGTGGCCCTAAACAGCTGCCTCTCATTTAGTGAATTTCAAATGCAAATTACAGTGAAAATATACTACCGGTCAAAAAGACACATCTACTCATTCTTTATTAATATTATCCACATTTTAGAATAATAGCAAATTAATTAAACTGTCCAATATTGTTTAAAATTTAACTACAGGAAATATACTACCATTCAAATGTTAGAGGTCTGTAAGATTTTGTATTGATTTTGAAATAAATCACCAAGGCTGCATTGGTTTGATCAAATATACAGTAAAAACTGTAATATTGTAAATATTATTACAACTTGAAATAACGGTTTATTTTAATATTTTAAAATGTAATTTATTGCTGTGATGCAAAGCTGAATTTTCAGCATCATTACTGCAGTCTACAGTGTGTCATGATCCTTCAGAAGTCATTCTAATATGCTGATTTGATGCTCAAAACCCCAAACTTTTCAATGGTAGTGTAATGTGTGTGACTAAAAAATATTTGGGATGGGCCTTGATTTTATGCATCAGGAATTGATTGGTTTGTGATGTTATGTTTAATTTTCATTCATTCATTCATGCACTCATAAATTCATAAATTCATGCATGCAACACCAACTGGACAAAGTGAAAATATTTGCCTATTCTAAGATATAAAAAATGTAATATCAGTCACTGGACAAATGAAATGGGGCAAGATTAATTGTCAGAAAATAAAAACTGTATGAAAGGAGTTTATGGAAACAGATTGTTTGTGAACGCAACCTTACAGTAATTTGCACTGATGATGAATAATACATATTAAAACATATTAAAACCAGGAGCATTTTGACTATAAAATAGTGTCAATTATGACATGATTAGTTATTGAATTTTGTGACGTAGCAAAAAAAGGGCTGTTTAAAACCCCGTTTCTGGGAGTGCCATTGGGAAACTACAGTTTTAAGGAGAAAATAGTCAGCAATGGTGTTGATTAATGGATTGGCGCATGGTTTGTCTAAAAGCATATTAAAAACACCACATAGACAAATATAAAAAACTTGATTTTCACTACAGGGCGACTTTAATCTCTTCTTCTTTTGACAGCGTAAGCAAAGACGGCATCGTTATGTTTCATATTTCAGAGCAATAAAAATATTTTGTGTTGGTATTACTTCTCTGTCTTGATGTCGTGTCATGTCATGTTATGTTATGTCATGTCATGTTATGTCATGTCATGGGCATTAAGCCATCACTACAGCTAATGACAACCAGATGTCTTTATCTAGAGTCTCAGTGACAGATTCTAATCAATATCATGTCTGCCATCATAAAGACATCAGCCCTGATGAGTTTAAGGAGAAGGCAGGAGGATCAAACAGAAGTGCTGTGTGTTTGCTGACAGGGATCAGAATATAGATCACATATGTAAATCCTTAGAGTGTCTTGCTCTCATGCTCACTTCCCATCTCAGTTTCTCAGTTCAAAGTGATCCAGCACTGTAATTACTGCACTTCTACTCATTTCATATGCATATATTTGCATTCTAAATGGAATTTATGCTGCTGTATGTAATTTCACATTAAGCATGAGTAAGTAGGAAATCAGGGTTTTTCATGTCTGTGTCGTCTCAGGCACTCAATCCCGTGTGTGAGCGGCGTCTCAAGGCTCTGACCGCCAAGCACGGCTCGGAGAAGATCTACCAGCTGACAGGCCCTGTGGTGGGCACCCGTGACCTTGACCTGACCCTCAACAAGGGAGAGCTGGTAGCTGTCGTCAGTGAGATGGACACGCGAGGAGACCGTCGTCGCTGGCTGGTTGATGCAGGAGGTAAAATTGTGGAAAAAGAAGTTATAATCCAGCTGGTGTTATTGTGTGAACAAGATTGATCCATAAAATGATCTCTCATAATGGATACAAATGGACCTAAATTCCGGTTTGCACCAGAATATACTGGTGAATATTTAAATGAAATTCAAACAAAAGGTCTTCTTTTATTATATTGGCCTTTAAAAACATAAAGGAGTCATTCACATTCTACATTTCAAAATGCAAACCATTTGATAATAGTTACACTCACATTAATGCTCAATAAAACTGATCTGAAAATACAGATAGCACTTGCTCTAATGCAACAAAAATCCATCTGATTTCACTTGCTTTAAAGGGGGCATGAACTGCCTTTTTTATTATTTTGTACTGTTCTCAGGGGTCCACTTATAATGATATCAATATTTTTGCATCAAAAACATCATAATTCATAATTTAGAAGTGATAGGCTGTTTTCTGTCCTGTTTTAACCCCCCTCATCAGAACGCTCTGTTTGAATAAGCGTGATAGATTGTAGACTCAGAAGTAAACCCCCACTGCTATGATTGGTTAATAGTTCTGTGTTTGACAGTCTACATCCTTCACAGATGGATGTTGATGTGATTTAGGTCAAAAACGCATAAATAACTCAATAAATATCAAACGATTTGTAAGAAGAGACAAACTGTTATAATTTTTTATTTTTTAAATTTTTTAAGGTTTGTGTGTCTATTGTGTGTGTGTGTGTGTACATTGATTGCTGTTGAAAGTCTTTGATAATGCTGTGAGTGACGTCTGCTGGTCAAATACAGTTAAAACGCATCAATTCTGGTCTTATTAGTGTGCAGAACAGAAACACTAAAATGTGCAGATTTGAGTATCTTCATAGGATTTCTATTTTTTATTTTCTTCAGGCCCAAGAGGATATGTGCCTGCCTCAAAACTGACACGTTACCACCAGATAACCGTTGACCCACCGCAATCTCCTCATCTGAACGTCACACCCTCCGGTCCAGGACCCCGAAGACACTCCTACACCCCTGGAGCCCAGCCGCTCCTAACCACCATGACCACGCCCTGTTTTCAGGTGACTGACACACATAGGCACAGACATGCGTTTGACTGACGGGTCATAAGGCCGCTGCGTTACTCGGCCTGATTCACGTGTCAAACAGAATGAGACCTTTGCAGATTGATGGCAGGTCTGCAGTATCTCATAATCATCAATCACACACACTTCAGCATTTGTAAATTCAGTATTGGAAGAACAGAAATCAACTGCCACTCCTTGTCAGCAGAAGTGACATACTTTATCATGGCCACCTACACAAACACATGGCACCCACACATACACACTGATTCATTCATATGCATGATCTGCCTGTCAAATGGCTCCCCATCGTTGTGGCTTCATGTCTAAGAGGTAGCTTTTGACTTTGAGAGTGGGAGATACATGGCTGTTGTGACTGTAAAAATGACTAATTTTTCTGAACAATTTTCACGGGTTGTTTATCATTGTGGCAGAGCGAATGATAAACAGACCGGCTAACATTATGACTCCCAGATGAATTATATATCCAGGTTTTGATGCCTCAAGTGGAAATTGTATAACATTGCATTTGCAAAGCATTGTTTTTCAAAAGCAATATTTTCTGAAGAAAATGTGACTGGTGTTTTCCCATGCAAAACTTGCCACCAAGATGTTAGCATGCTGCGAGAGATTGCAAGGTGTTGCTTTCAGCATAGTGCTAAGTGGTTGCATACTGGCTCAAGTAAAAAAAAAAAAAAATTACTAAATATGATTCAGATTCCTTTTAAAGAGATATTTTAATAAAAAAAAAAATTATAACTGAATTTAAAATGAATAGTGTAACAATGAATTGATAAGTGTTATACTGTATTACCTGTGGTTACAATTATTCTTGAGATCATATAATACATAAGGTGCATTACAAGGTATAATTAATGCATTATAGCTACCTTTATAATGCATTATACATAAAGGCTTTAAATAAAGTGTTACCTATAATTTTTTTTTTTACTGTTTTCAGTTTTTATTTTTAATTCAATTCAAGATTTTTTTTTTGTTAACTATTATATCACTGCACTGACCTTTAAAGTCGGCATGAAATGAAAATTCACCCTATATATATATATTTTTGAATGCATATTATTGATCTTATTGTGAATGATTCTTCCATTCAACCGTTGCACAGAACCAGTTCCATCGGACTTTTTTTTTTTTGAGAATCCATTACACTCAAATGCATGCCACAATACAGAAGAAAATACCTGCTGCTACTTCCATTTCATCGTGACTTCAATTTTATCGCAACTTTTTTGAGTTTAAAACCCTATGAGCAAATATGAGCAATAAGTGATGCTAGCCTTAAAAAATGCCACTAATGAACATGATTCATAACACATTACTGATATTAACCACAAGGGGGAGCACTTCAACTAATTTCAGATTTTCTTCAGAGCTCTTTTTCAGTTTCAAACACCCATTGACAACTTTAATTCCCTTATGAGCTATAATAAACAGCCCTCTCTTAACACTTGAGAATGTCTCAAGCACATTGTGTAACACTGAATACCACTTAACTTTCAAATCTAAAAAGATACATACTCAACACAGCACTCAAAAAGCACATTCGTCCTCAAGACAGATTTTAACGTCTCAGTTGTTCAGTTTCACTGTTTGTGTGGGTTTTTGGCAATGACTAACTATCTTTTCTTCTAGGTTTTATAAGAGGCTAAATCTAACAGAAGTCAACTTTCCCCATTAGCAACCTCACTGAAACTCTCCGTTGTCCATCTGCAGGTGTACGCGGGCTATGATTTCACGGCGAGGAGCGCTCATGAGCTTTCTCTGAGGGCCGGCGAGCCGGTGCGAGTGGTGGAGCCTCACGATAAGCGTGGAAACAAGGAATGGAGTCTGGTGGAGGCGCGTGGCCAGAGAGGCTATGTCCCCTCCAGCTACCTAGCCATCCTCCCCTCTGTGATCGCCTCACCCACCTTCCCTTATCGCTAGAAAATCCACGAGACCACATCATCTGCTGCTGATACGAAAACACACACAGACCATGAGAAACACTTTCCCTGAAGGGCTCTTCATGCGCAAGGGGGCGGATGGCTGCTGTTGGATGCGTCATTTGACTGGTGTATGTACTGGAGTGGTGCTTGGGCCCTGCTGCGGAGTGCTCGTCCATATACTTGATCTCTGCTTTGCCTGGGGCTGTTACTGGTGGAGATGGTTTTATCCAATGAGAGGTGAGCTGCGGGGCAGGCAGACGTGCTGTTGTAGCACATGGCTGCTGGTGGAGTGTGCTGTTTCCTACAATTACCACTTGGATCCACACCTCGGCTGTCCATTGGAATGACGCGTTTGGCAGGAATGGTACTACTTTGCTATTGAAATGGAGAATATTTGGGTTTTTACTGCTGAGAGTGGATCTCATTTTATGAGTCAGACCTCTATTGCACTGGTTTGCAGCCCACTTGAGATGACTAACATGCAGACTTAAAGACAAGATCTTACAGAATGCTTGCTTGTGCACCATTTTAATAATACTTGATGGACAGTTTTTAGATATTTAAATTTGTACTGTGGATTTAAAAAGTATTTGCATACTTATGACAGGCTTAAAATGTATGCATATCATTAGTGCATGAATGAGAAAATATCAATCCAATTTATTTTAAAAAATAGCATTTTTCAAGCAGAACTTTTCACAGTAAGAAGTTTGTTAAATGTAAAATGATTAACAATAGATATACTGCTTGAAATTAAAGACAAAAAAAAAAATTGGTCGACTAATATGATGCTAATACAAGCCGAGATTTGGCTTTTTTTTTAACAAGTGTTGGAAGAGTTATTTTGACCGTGATGAAAATGCCAACACCTGAGTGCAGACACATAAAAGCTCCTATTCTTCAAGTTGGATGTGTCACTGAAACGCATATGAAATTAGCATTAGCTGGTATTTATTTGAAAAAATGATTCCCGGTGTGCACAAACTTACAAGATTACTGAGTGCACAGTTCGTTAAAGTGTTTACTTCCTTTTTTTTAAACAAATTCTTTAAGTACTGTAATTTGATTACAGAATATATGAAGTAAAAATCTGTTATTTTGCAGATTTACTTTTGAAGTTCAATCAAGTTCATTTTTTTGGTTACACTTTAATGTGTCCTTGTTACAGTGTAATTATACAGTACATTTAAGTACTGAGTAATATTAATTAACTACATGTACTAACTATATGGTTAGGATTAGGGTTTGGTTTAGGGTTACTTGCATGTAGTTATGCATAAATGATTGTTATTATAATAGTAAGTACATGTAATGTGTAACAAGGACACATTAAAATAAACTGTTACAATTTTTGTCATATTAATTCCTTTTTAATTTTTTTTTCATAGTAATTCCTTTTTTTCTAATTTTGTAATTATTACCTAAAATAATTATAAATTGAATTGCTATAAAAGATCTCAGTGTGCACAAACTTACAGGATTACTGAGTGCACTGTTTACTTCCTTTTTTTAACACATTCTTTAAGTACTGTAATTTGATTACAGAATATACAAAACAAAAATCTGTTATTTTACAGATTTACTTTTTAAGCTCAATCAAGTTATTTTTTTATTGATTCCTTTTTTTTCTTTTTTAAAAAGCAGTGTCCTTTTTATTTTATTTTTTATTCTTTTATTTTTTCTAATTTTGTAATTATTAACTTTAACAAATGTATTTGCTCTCAAAGATATCAGCTTTGAGAAAATCTATATCAGTCAAGCACTAAAAAAAAGTGTTTAATACTTTCTGGTTGTCAAACATGAATACTTAATAGTTAATGTGATGAAATACACCTGTGGTTATGATTTGTTTCCAGATGCTTTTTGGATTGATATTTACTTATTCATGCGATGGCATTCATACATTTTTAATTGTGTCTTAAGTGTCCAGATACTCTCTGGAGCCGCTGCGTGGCGGACGTCGAAGACACTGTAACGACGTTGAATCATTAAGCTATTCTTATTGCTTGCATGCAGATTCAGTTCTGGCAGCTGCATTGTACTTGTGTTATAACCTCATAACCTCTGCGATGAAGAACTCAGCCCATATCGAAAGAGTGCAGATGATTTGCTGCAGTGTCCGTCACGAATCTACCTGCAGTTGCATCTGCTGTCCATTAGAGGCGATGCCGGAGCATCCTCTGTGAAGACTGTCATCTCTACCTTACTCAGTGTTGGGCTAATCCTCCAAACAGAGTCATATATTATTCATCTGATCCTCACAATCGCCTTAACAGGGATCCAGTGAGAGGCAGTTCATCCTGGTGGTACCAGCCCCTGAATAAGGCATCATCTGTACATGTTTGAAGAGTTATTTATTCTATTTATTCCAAATGTCATTAAATCAATTCAGTCTTGACTTAACCCATCAGACCCACCGCAGTCCATCTCATATTTTCACACTTCTGTTATTCTGAGACTAGAAATGATTCATCAAAAGCAGCAAGCGGCTTCAGCTGAAGGTTTCCGCCTGACCTCTGAGTGCTCTATTTATGCCCAGCAGATTAAAACACTGACGTATTTCCGTCTGCTGCAGAGGTTTATTTTGGAGATGTGCATTGGCTCCAAGGCCGCTTTTAGCCCGAGTGCAGCTATTCCTCTGAGATTGTGTAAATGTCACGGCAGGGCTGATGATGACTGTGTTTTGTCACGCTGCAGGCAGAGCAGAGATGCTGCGGCTCGACGTCCGAGAGAGCGCCGCCTGTCAATCTGTTAAGAGCTGCTTGTCAGCAGAGCTTTGATGCACTGAACCCCTACAGCTACCGCTTCCTCTATGCGACAGAACTCAAAGCTCTATAAATACATTTCTCTATTCAGTGGTCTAAAAATAGCCCTTGTCGGCAGGATCCCTCAATGGCTCCCCCTGTTGGAGCGGTTGGGGACCGCAGCTGCCGTTCCTCTCTCTCCTTTGGGAGGTGCGTCTCTCACATTACATCAAATCGTGCCCTGGCCCTACTCTCCATCTCAGCTGAAGAGCCGTGGGGAAATGCTACGATAATTTAGATATATTATGTATCCCTCACAGCATATACTATAAAGCATTTCCTTGTGGGAGAGCAAGCAAACCTAACACCCTTATTCCAGCTCCCTGCATTAGATGTCCGTTTGTGTTGGTATTAGAGAGAGGAGAGAGGATGAGCCATGCAGCAGAGGTTTGAGAAGTCTGCAGTAAACCTAATTTCCACAATTTAATTTAATGCCTATTTTGGTGGCACAGCAAAAAATGTATTTTTTTCTTATTTTCCAGTAATAATATCTGAACATGCTTTAAACGAGATTAAATTACTTGCCATTAAGATGTTTTTAGAGTTTATTATTCATACCTCACTGGGAGATAGATATACACTACTGTGCAAAAGTCTTAGGCGACTAGTATTTTCACCAACAAAAATGGTTTTAAGTCAGTTATTTCTATCTTTTGCTGTAGTGTGTCAGTAGGAAATAACAGTTTACATTTACAAAC
>JAFVLL020016112.1:0-33936 GCA_021397915.2 Tor tambroides
CAAAGCCGGATTGGACTGGTTTGGTTTTGTCAACTCAAAACTAATCCTGTAACCCTGAGTTTGTTCAGCCACCATCATGGTACAGGCCCCTGGAGAGAGCAATCTGTTCTGTTAGCATTCCACTAGCATCTTTGCTTCATGCTGAGCCGTGAAAGTCACGCGACTGGTCACAATATTCTTTCTGCAGACTGTAAGTATATTTTATGCTGTTAATATTTAATATATATGTAGTTCGCCAGGATACATGCTGTTAATGAATTCAGAAACGTGCATTTGTGTCATAACGATTTTGTTCAGGCATATAACTGAATCGTTCTTTTGAGTAGGTTGAACCGGTTCACAAAACTGAATTGATCCGACCTAGACAACAACTCACCGATTCTATTCAACCAATAAGGAGCCCTACTCTAAAAAACCAAGCACCGAAGCAGAAGCACGAGCTGATGATAACCAGATCTGGAATGAAACAAGGATTTTACCAAAGAGGCAAAAAGTAAGTTTCTAAATTGAAAATGTTCTAGAAATATGTTTGACTTGTTTGCAGGTATTTCAATATGCATAATGAAAATTATGATAATAATTTAAATTATTATAATATTATTATAAAATGTAGGCTAATATCAATGTGCTTTTTAATTTTTAGCATGTAATATGCCACAACAAGATTTTTGGGACCATGTAATGACATGATTACTTCATGACATAAAAGAACGGCCTACTTAAAGTTGACATTAAGCTGTATTAAACACATACAAAATATGAGCTACACATTCTCGTTTGATTAAGACAGTTCAAATTAAAAATGTTAATATAACAAAATTCTAAACAACTGGTGTGCTTTCAGTTGTAATGTATGGATTGTAAAAGCAGTTGCTGTGAGCTTTGATCGTTTTGTACACTGTGCTCTCTCTTTCTCTCATTCTGGTGCCACAGCTGTCTGGCTACCTTCACCGTCTCACACCCTGCTATTTCCAGGCAAGATCTCTTCTGTATGGTGTATCTCCGTTGTCTACGGTGTTTGCTGTGTAAGCAGTGCACAGAGCCCTGAGGCCTTTCAGAAGCATATGGGAGACAGAGTGGGAGGAGATGTGAGGGGGGAGAGAGTTTAATGCGTTTAGCTCTAAGGACCGAACACAGACAGTGTGTATCACCTGGTCTGTTTGATGTGGTTGACGCATAGACCAAAGAGCAATATTTCTTTAAAGTTTTGACTAGCCACAGAAGACAGGGAGGACACCACCAAAGAAACTTGACCCACAGATGATGGAAGGGAGTGACAGAAATGACTTCCTCCTTTATGTGATAGACAATCCCTCCTAGGTTTTCTGCTGCTACAGGTCTTTTTGATCGTAGAAAATAATGGACTCTGGTTGTTCCTCTTTGGTTCCTTGCTTGCCTTTTTTTAGACTAGCACAACATCTACGATACTCTTCCTGCAACATCCTTACATAGTTTCTGGGTTAATTAACTAGCCCTAACATTTACTTATTGTAATTTAGACTACATTTAGAGCTGCAAATGGAATCCTTGGTAAACAAGTCCCACCTAGACAAAGCTGGAAAAGGATTGTGCAAATGTGTTAATGGCTCTTAATTGGCTTCTAACAAGAACTCCGCCTTTTGCAAATGTTTGATTCTTCAGTAATAACTCATGTAATGTGTTTAAAACTCAAGCTATAAGTCGGCCATATTGGATTTAAATAAATAATGGGTGGGTCATATGCAGATTCATTGAACTCTAATCTAATATACTTGTTCTAAATTAAGCAATTAAAGTGGAATAATCAGAACTGCAAGCAGATCAAGAATCTAATTTTCTGCGAATTGCCTTTTTTCATTTCGGTTCAGACAAGTTGTTTTGCAGGCTATTGCCATGCAAACAAAAATAGTAATGGAAAGTAAAAGAGCCCCAGGCATATAGACACAAATGAGACACATTCATTAGATTCAATTAGAGATGTTTTTGATGCAGACAGAATGAAAAGAGAAAGAAATCTGTGATCCACTTTTGTGCTTGCAAGGATTTTAGCACAGAGTGTCTACGCTTCTCTCTGCACACTCACAGTGATGAAGGGGAATTTGTCATGTAAGCTGAATTACCCAAAGCAGGCCAAATGTAGGTGACTGAGTATTTATACCGAGGGGATATTTTAGCCAGCTCTGCTTTATTTTTAGACAAAGCCATCTGAGCAACAATCACATGCCGTTGACACAGTCACACATATTGTTCAGAAACACAAGCGTTTTGTAGCAAATCCACATGACGTCGATGTCGCCGTAAAAGGGAAGTTTCCAGATTTAGAGTTCAATTTGCTCAAACAACGTTAGGTGTGAATTGAATTTTAATGCTTGATAAATGCTGGAAATGTTCTGCTGTGGAACACAATGTTTTTGCACCGCATTACTTCAAAACAAAGCAATATTTTCTGAAGCACTGATTTTTTTTTGTTTCAGTGTAATCAGTAGGGTCTTACTTTTTTCTTTTTGCAAATTGAGAAACTGCACCAGCATAGAAATTTTTCATACAGGCACAAAACTGTATTTTAGATTGTTTTCTGATTTTTAGCAGAAATAATAAATTAAGTGGCACCTTTGCAACAAAAGTAAAGTTGTTCTTTATACTTTTTCGTGGTGGCTTATTTGTGGGCAATATTTCAGAATTTAGTCACTTTATAAACTTTATAAGTTAATCATAGATAAACTTCTTATGCTACTTTGGAGGTAAAAGTTGTTTAAAGTCACAACAGTTTTCTTTAGTAGACAGTTGGATTTGTGTCTCTTACATGTGTGAAGGTCAGATTATCATTCTTAGTATTATGTTGGAGCTCAAAATTCACCAGCTAACTGGCAAATAACCAAAGTCCCTATGAAGGCTGGTCAGTCCACTTGGCATTCATCTTGGTAACACACTTGAGGAGTGTTTTCTATTCTGACACAGCTCTGCTCTGTATGAATGCAGAACAAACAAAAATCTCCACAACTGTTCATTAACATTATGTTGAAACATAATATATTTCAAATCAGGAATAAAATTTGATATTAAGAAACACAAAATAATACTGTTTATCTCAGATCAACCCAAAAGAGCTGTGTTTGTAAGAGCATTTTTAAACAGGTGTTACGCTCGACTTGAACATCCACCAAATTGTGCATTTCACTGCTGAACAAAAAAGCAATTGGCTCTTTTAACTGAAAAGTGGGACTACAGTTACTTTTTTAATGCTATTAGTCATGCAGTATACTAAACTAAATGTAAATGACTGGCCCGTCTCCCCTTATAACGTCTCTACAAGTGACAGTTTACTTCTCGTTATAGCCAGTTTTGCTTGCATTTGGTACATAGTGATTGTTCACTTTGGATGCAAATAATCAGAACTTAAGAAATAGGTTTTACTTTGTCAGTGTGCAACTGTTGCACATTATGCAGTTTTGTACATGCATGATGGAAATGGGTAAAAGTTTGTTGTAAATGGATTAGGAAAGTTCATGGCTGTGTTTCAACATACACACTCTCTGAATGCACAGATGAGATTAAACTGCTTTAGAGTTACTGGAAGCAGCTGAACATGGATTTGCTCATTGTGTTCCCTTTTTAAAATGTTCAGAATAGCTTGTGTTGCAACCTATTGCTATGGATAGTCATTCACATATGGACTTTTTTTCTGCTCTTCTTTTCAGTTGGATTTCGGAGTCAGAAACCACAAAGGCCATATCATAGACAGTTCAGCTGTCCTTGCTTTAGTCTTGCAGCAGAAATCACAACAGATGAGTGTAGAGTTGAGTTAATATCAGGTCAAATGGTTCTTTGGAAAGTACTCTCACAGAGTGAAGACTTCCTTTTGCAAACACGTGCAGACAGCAAGCATGAAAAGCCAACCAGTGTCACCAGACCACATTTAATAAGATCTTGCAAAGAAGACAGAGTTGATTTTTTTTTTACATTGCAAATCTACAGAGGTTACTTGCACTCTGCAACACTGATTCATTGGTATTTAATTGTGCAGCTCCTTTCACTATTTTTAGATTTAGATTACCTTCTCTGTAATCTACACCACTCTATGATTATTTTAAGAAATTAATAATTTTATTCAGCAAAAATGTATTAAATTAATCAAAAGTGACAGTTAAGTTGTTTATAATGTGGCAAATGATTTCTATTTCAAATAAATGCTTTTCTTTCCATGAAAGAATCCTGAAAAAAATAATTATGGTTTTCTCAAAAATATTAAGCATCTTATATTGACACTGAATGAGAAATGTTTCTTCAGTAGAAAATCAGAATATTAGAATATTTTTTTTACATTTTAAAATATTTCAAAATAGAGAATAATCATTTTAATTATAAAAATGTCAATAATTCAATATATTACTGTTTTAAAAACATTAAAAAATCATGCTGACCCCAAACGTTTTGAACAGTAGTGTAACTCTTACTCAACGTTAATATAAAACACTATTAGATGCCATAATTAATTATTTTTTTATCATCCATGCAGAATTGTAATCTCAAGTGCATCCACAACACATACAGAAATTCTATGATTTATTGCTGTTAACAAACAGAAATCCACGCACTGTCTGCTAACTGTGCCAACTATACTCAACAGGGCTCAAAACAGCACAAAAATATCTTGAAGTAACCTTAGACACCTGGATTTCACAAATTAGGTTAGAGATTGTGTTGTTGATACTGGGGCTGTACACAGCAAACTAGGGCTCAAAGAAAAACTGACCGGCCCACATTGATCAGAGGATGCAATCATTTTTGTTATGTTCCCTGAGATGACAAAAGAACAGATAGAAAAGATAGAATAGGTTATATATAAGTAGGTCAATACATAGACGTTGCAGTGCATAACCTAGTACCAATGACCTCTTTCAACATTACGCTGTGTAAGAATTGGCCCACTTTTAGGGACACTAGAGCTTGCAAGTCACGTGTTAAGAAGACTAGGTTATGAAGAGAGAATGAAGAAAGGAAGGTGTACAAAGCGAGTGTACAAAGTGATGTTTCATTCACATCAGATTTCAATTCACATTCACAAAGATTTTAAAGGCGACCGCGACAGTTAAATGTGCTGCAATATTTTCAGGGTTTTACGTATTTGCTTTTGTTCTTAGGTATAAAAAGCTCACATGTAGCATCTTTTGTAACTCTTTTTGATGACTTGACACTTGTTGCAATTTGTCATTTGTTATTTGATCAAAAATACAGTACTCATCATTAAGCACCAAATCAGTATATTTGAATGATTTCTGAAGGATCATGTGACACTGAAGACTTGAATAATGGCTGCTGAAAATTCAGCTTTGCCATCAAAGGAATAAATTACACTTTAAGTTATGTTCAGATTGACATTAGACGAAAGTCTCCATTTACTCTTCTATTTCTCCCATTCCTGTCTACTTTAAATAACTGAGATCTCATTTGTGAGTTCTTTTCTGCCGGGATTACCTCCAGATGATGATTCTTACAAATTATATCATATTGTGCAACATAAATTGCACACAGAGCAGGTGGTTTGATGTGTGTCAGGACTGAATTACAATGAACAGACATTGCCTAATATCCAATGATGGCTGGAGCAACTAAATTGTATCCATGATTGTGTAAGCCTGTGTACAAATGTAACCAGTGTTAGTTATCAAGGAAAATAGGAATAAAGGAACACTGAAACTCTGTCCGGAGTGTTGCTATCTGAATCTAGATTAAAAAAAACACCAAAGTCAGCTGAAAATACTACACTGAAAATGGATGAAGGAAATGAGCGAGATGACCTAGACTGATTTTCTTGTACAGTTGCATAAAATGATGACAGTTATTTCCTTTTTACTACCATGCAAGTAATTAAATGACAGAAATTAGCATGTTAAAATGGCTACCTGAAACTAGATGTTTTTATGCATGTGCATGAAATTAATTTGCCTATTTTCGCAAACTTAACAGAACAAAAGAGCTAAAATATTGGTCCCTAAGGAGAAAAGTGACCTATTTTATCATGCCAGTTTGTATAGAAATACTTCCCATTGAAGTGTTTCTCTGGTTAGTGCATGAAAAAGCTATTCCATGACCTTGATGTGTACTCAAAGAAGATGCCAAAACAAGAACCCTCGTTTTCTTGCAGTTGCTAGGCATCTATTGAATAGAGCTTTAGATTTGTTTCAGTAGTGCTGGCTAATGTCCTCGGTAGGATCTGAGGGAACAGGTGTAGGCCTCATCTCAGCCTCATTGAAGCAACTGCCTGGACCACAGAAACACACTCCTACTGGCTGTCAGGGAGATGAAATCAAACGTCTACTATTTCAAAGGATTAAAGTGCTCAAAAGGCACACTTACTCACACAAAGGGGACTACGGGGAATTCTGGGGCATTATTTTAAAGATGACTCTTTAATGGGCACAGCTGTCTCTGTCTACTCCTGATAAACCAGTGGAAGACATTTGTGAGAGGCATTCTGTCCTCGTCACAGCTGTGCAGCTGCAGTGTGCAGCACGCTAGGCATTCCAGGAATGGTTGGAATATCTAGTGGTTTTATTCTGGGGCCTTGAGTCAATCTCAGTGACTTTTTCATCGGCCCGAAGCTTTAGAAACAAAACATTTGTTATAATTCATCACTGGATGAGCTGCAAGAACATCATGTCATGCAACCTTGTACTGCAGCTATTTATCTGACATGTGATGAACCCTTTCAAGATAATAAATTAAATATTAGCTGTTATGTGCCATTATATAATAATTTGGTCTACACCAATTGTGGTGAGATATATGTTTAATGAAGCCAAGCTACAATCGCATTATCTAGATCTGTTAGTCCAACTTTGAATTTGGTCCAACTTTGGTTTTTGAAAATGTTCTTAATGTACCTTAAACTCTTTTTTTCTTCATTTTTTTTAAAAACATATTTTGCAAGGTAAAAGTTTTTTCTTTATGTAAATCGAGAGTTTTTGATTCATAAATATAATTACATTTTTGGAGAGTTGCACCACATGACATTTTACAAGCTGAACAAACCTTGGCATAAAAAGGACAAATTTTCTTATTGACATTTACACAGCATCCTGTGAGTGTCTGCTGGGGTTCCTTTCTATGGTATCAGTTCCTGTTTTATGTCTTTGCAGGTTGGTTGGACCAAATGACCAAATGACTTAAAACTGGCAGACAAAGGTTTTTCAAATGTTAACAAGCAGTAAAGCAGCTTGATTTTTTTTTTTTTTAAATAAGAAATATCAATAAAAGATCATCTCAAACTACTTCTTAATGTTTTTTTTTTTTTGTGATATCAGGACAGTTTTATCAGGCTGTCATTTTTTTTTTTAAATTTTTTGCCCCTCCAAAAATATTTAAAAAAAACTTTTTGCACAAAAACTCTTGGTAATTACAGAACATGTCATAGGTTTGCACATACAACAAATTGCAAAATAATCATTTTTATTTAAAACAAATAAACAGATAGCACAGAAATCAGCATCATGTCATTAACTGAAATTTACATTGACTTTTAAAGTGCATATAAACATATTTAAAGCAGTAGGGCATAATATCATTAAATGCATTTACTGTCCACTTTACCTATAATCACAAAGTCAGTGTCACTGGGATGCCCCATTTCTAAAAATACACTGTATTTTGGTCCCATCATGTGGTCAGTCGAATTCTGGAATGGTGAACGCTGATGAGGATTATGGGAGTTTCCTAGTGCTCTGATCACTACTTTTTCACATGCAGATTACAGACAGGTTTAGTGTAATGAGATAAAGGGCTATTTTTAGGACCCATATATCTGTTTAAGGGACAGACCGGGCTATTTTTAGTAAATCATTGGCTTGAGATTTCTATCTTTAGGTCGTTCAGTTTCCAAATGCAGGAACATTCCATCCCGAAATATTTGTTCATGTCCCAAGTGTACACACTAGGGTGTTTATTTTAGCATCAAAGCGAGAAACAACCATATGGTCAGTGTTCATAAGCTGCCCTGAGGGAAACCGTCTTTTGAAGCAGCTTGCATTTTTTTCTGCAGACTTCCTGTGAAGAGTAAAAGTATTTTTGTATCATCTTCATATTGTATTTGTTAGTCTGGTGCAAGCAATTTTTTAAATAAACCTGTGACAATACATATCACAACAAAAGATTTGGTATTTTACAAACATTCCCATTCTTTGTGAGTTTTGCAGCTCTAGCTGCATTTTGCTGATCTGAGAGGAAGCTCTGCAAGATCTATAGAAAACAGTTGAGCTCTGCTGGAGGTGGTGCTGTGGTTAGGATGAGTTTGAAGGGGAAGCCCGTCATACTAATTGCAGCCACAGCTGAACCTGTCATATCGCACTTTTGATGCTGACATACTTAAATGTCAGCTGAACTACTTTTTCAACACATGAGCAATATCCACAAACCTCACAAACTCTGATAGATATCAAGAAGGAGCTGTGGATATGAATAACTACACCATACTCAGCAATAAAGTACCAAACAGTGCAAATAAAAGATAAAAAGATAGCCATAGCTCTGCAGGCCATGCATGATTTGAGGTCAGATTGAGGACAGGGAAGCGTAACAGTGAAGGATCTAGGTTACTAATACAAAAGTTGCAGGTTAAATCCCACATAGCACTTATCCTCAAATTACTCCAGGGAGGCTGTCCATACTAGTGTCAATTACTTGGGATAAAAATGCATGCTAAATGCTAACTTATAAATGTTGACGCAGATTCAGTTAAAGGTAAACTGTTGCTAATTTAACATTTTAGTTTAATTCATCTTACTCTCAGAAAAAGCTGTCACCAAGGCAGTACCCTATAAGGTTCAAAAGCTAAAATATATATTTTTGTACCTTATTTACTCCTAAATTGCACATATTGGTACCTTTTAAAAGGGTACCGCCTCAGTAATAGTTTTACATTTTTTTTTCTGAGAGTATACTTCTCTATGACAATAAGTTGTATCCCAACTACTAATATTATTACTATATGTGAATCTGGACCACAAAACCAGGCATATGGGGCAATTTTTTTGAAACTGAGATTTATACATCATCATAGCCATGCATATTACTTATCAAAAATTGAGTTGTGATATATTTATGGTAGGAAATTTACAAAATATCTTCATGGAGCATGATCTTTACTTAATATCCTAATGATTTTTGGCATAAAAGAAAAATCGATAATTTTGACCCATACAATGTATTGTTGGCTATTGTTTTGTGGTCCAGGGTCACATATATGTTCTTCTACAATGTTGCTGTAATTTATGATAAGTCTTAATTAGCAGATTTAAGGTCACAGGAACCAGATTAAAGGGATAATTCACCCAAAAATGAAAATTCTGTCATTAATTACTCACCCTCATGTTGTTCCAAACCTGTTAGACCTTTGTTTGTATTGCAAATGCAAATTAAGATATTTTTGATGAAATGCGAGAGCTTTCTGACCCTGCATAGACAGCAACGCAATTGACATTCAAGGCCCAGAAAGGTAGTAAGGACATGACTGATACGGAAGAGAAGAAATTGTTGAATAAAGGTGTTATTTTTGTTTTCTTTGCGCACAAAAAGTATTCTCGTAGCTTCATAAAATTAAAGTTGAACCACTAATGACCCATGGACTATTTTATCCATGTCCTTACTACCTTTGAGAGCCTTGAACGTGGTAGTTAGATTGCTGTCTATGCAGGTTCAGAAAGCTCTCAGATTTTATCAAAAATATCCTAATTTGTGTTCCGAAGATGAATGAAGGCCTTGCGGGTTTGGAACGACATCAGGGTGAGTATAAGGACAATTTTCATTTTTAGTGAACAATTCTTTTAATCATTTTCACTATTAGCAGTGACACAGTGCATGTCCTAATGAAGGGGGGTTGGGTAGGGTGAAATTAGGAGAGGATTGACTGGCCTTGTTGTCAAACTCCAAGGACCTTATGGCTCAGACCGGCTCCTACTTAGTAAAAAAAAAAGAAGGCCTTTGCTCTTATTAACAAAGATTTAATTTCATTAAGTGCAGCAGATGCCTAGATTGCAGTGTGATCAACAAGCTCCTTTGAAAAGTTCTGCTGTGACCAACAGATGTCTGTGCCCGCAGCATTGCAAATAGGTCATATGTCCCCATTCCACTGGGTCAACAAAGGGCACTTGATTTTTTTTGCAAGCACATATTTCTATGTTCTGTTCACAAGCAAATTAGGGTATATTCACTATTAACTAGTTGCTCATTAGCATGCATATTACTAGCATATTGGCTGTTTATTAGTATTTACAAAGCACATATTAATGCCTTATTCTGCATGACCATATTATAGATCCCTTAACCATAAACATAACCACTACAACAACTGCCTTACTTACTATCAATAAACAGCAAATTAGGAGTTTACTGAGGGAAGATTCTTAGTTAATAGTGAATATGCATTCCTTAATCTTAAATGTTAGCTGTGTTTTTTTATACTTCTTGAAAAAAAAAAAACCCTGTTGGAATGCACTTACAAAAATAAAGCACTAATTTTTGCTGTTGCATCCTTCCAGATTTTAGTAAAGGTCTGCAAATGATTTTGGATAACCCCATTACAGAAATGTGAGTAAACACACACTATAAGGTGACATTTAGCTGCCTTGCATGCAAAACATCAAATGTAGTAGAGCGTGGTGATCATTCAGACATCAACATACAGGGCAAACATTTCAAGAAAGTTTGCTGAACTTTATCTCAACACTACATCTCACCACTCTGATAATAACAAGAAATGTTTACTAAGCACCAAATCAGCATATTAGAATGATTTCTGAAGGATCATTTTACATTGAAGACTGGAGTAATTGTTTAGTAATTAGTCTTCAGCACCAATGCTATAAAAATATACAGAGTTACTGCAAAAACAGAAGTTCAAAGATAAAATTCTAGTTTTATCTGCTTGTTTCTCTATAGCATAAGGTCTGTAAGAGACTTCTTTCATAAACATTAAAAAATCTTACCAACCGCACTCTTTTGAATGGTGGTGTAACTCGTTTAAGAAGTCATGTTTGAGAGTTAAAATCACCTTATCATGTAAAATTGCAGTGAACATTAGCAACATGGATACGCATTAAGATATTGGGTCATTGGGTGCACACTGCAGTGAGATCTAGGACATAACATCGCTGCAGTATTCACTTGCAAAAATGTATTATTCATAAGGATTACTCCTCTCACAACAGGCATATATCTCTTACATTAAGAGTTAGGTCATCGCATTTCTTTGAGAGGGCAATTCTCTTAACTTAAACTTGTTTTATTCAGAGGTTATTATTATTTCCAATGGTAATTTAAAGAAAATGAGCATGTTGTGCTTTTTGAAGTATAAGTCAAGATTTTATAATGTTACTTATGCATTATTGTTGCACAACTGACTCATCTTCTCATCTTTGTGTTTTGATCTTGTTCCAGGTACAAAGAAAATCCCCAAAAACTAACTGCTCATGTAGTTATCAATGTGATAACCGATTTTGCTATTGCTTTGATTTTTATTCTATTTTATTTTACGCTATATATGCATTATTTTAGTAGACGTGTGCATATAAATTTAATGTAATAACTTTATAAGGTCATGAGTCAGTAAATGTCAGCTACAAATTTGTTTTCTATACTTAGACCACAAGTCTGTGCGGTCTAACCAAAACCTTTACACATCAATGAGTCATTGGCCATGACAGTATGTTTGATTTTAACGGGTGATGTTTACCACCCGCACTGCCAGCCACGATCATGTACAGTATGACAGTCAAGTCTTCAAGCATGCAGACACTCTTTCTTTGTGTTATATGGGATCTAATAAAACAACACTGAACTGGTGGAAGTTGGAGGGATGTTTAGGTGTATTGTTGCAAAGTGCATCGCAGTGCATCTATTTGTATCAAATGCACAAGCTGCTGTATTGAGAATGCTGGATATCCTTCAGATACTATTGTGTATCACTAATAGTGCATAATACCCTCTGACATTTACAAAAGCAAGAGCAGATCAGTTGGCAGCACCTGGGAGAGATGTACTTTCGGGACTTTATAATGACTCAGAGTGAAATGTGTTAGCAGTATAAGAGCAGCACAAGGCCTGATCGTATTACCTTGCTCTAAGTAATTTCAGTGCATCATTTGTAAAGGTAGAGTGCTGTATCATAGCTGGACTGATCAAGTAGTGAGCAAAGAGATTCAGTTTGTCAGATCAGAAGACTTGTGATTCAATTAGAAGAAATACTTTATATTCACTTCAGCCCTTTCTTTCGTTGGTGAATTTAATACATATGACTACATATGGGGTTTAAAAGTCACTTCATATTCAGTAAAATTATCGGTTTGACTGAACTGACAGTATTGGATTAGAACAAAACCTGAACTAAATTAAGTTGCGTAATTACAGTTCTATCATGACAACTCTCTGAAGATTTTAGCTTGGCAATGAATATGACAATGTTAATGTATTTGATCTTGGCGGAATAGATCTGCTATGCTGCTGAATTGCTACTGCTGTTGTTTATTGCTGTTGTTGTAGATTATTGCTGCTGCTGCAGAGCAAGTACTGGAACTTTCTACTGCCAATACATATGCTGATATGGTGCTGTGGGTATTTAAGACATATTGCTGCTGCACAAAAAGCATATATCATAACCTGTGGCAGATCTATAAAGGTGAAGCTGGGGAAGGTGGAGGATTTGGGGAAGGCACGCTACGAACTGCTCTAGTGAATGTTAACCAGCCATTTAAATGTAATGCAACATGAACCAATCAGCTTGTGCCAAGTAGTTTAACGCTGTGAATATCATCAGTTTGCATTAAGGAACCATCGTCAGCCTGTGCCATTTAAACTTTCATGACAGAACTTGGCATTCTTCTGTAGATCTACTATATAGCTGAATCGAATTGATAATTGACTAACTCTTCAACATTGATACTGTTGCTCAACTGAACTTAATCAAACACTGAAGTGACTTCAGCTGAATAACAACACTTTGCCTTCTTTATAGCTGCTTATAGCCGAATTAAGCTATTATTGAACTAAACTGAATCAACACTGAACTGACTTGATCTGAATAATGTCACTGTTGTCACTGCTTTATAGTTTGATTCATAATTAGTGAATTTTGCAACATTCACATTGTTAATGAACTAAACTGAATTAACATTGAATTAACAATGTCTTTTTAGAGCTGCTTTATTGCTGAAATGGTATTCATTTCCTAAGTGAAAAACTTAACATTAAATTTAATGCAGTTATTTTCTTGTTATTACTGTGAATCTGTAGTGTATAAAGCATTAAATTAATAAAATATTTTATTTGACATACATACAATGTTAGTCTGGAATTACTTCTTGGAAAAAGTGCAAAAAAAAATTTTTTAAAGAAAAAGGCAGGACCTTGTTCTTCGCAATGTCCCAATGAATTTATAAAGTTATAAAAGAAATGTTATTTTACATTTTTTATCTTTAATGTGGAAAATTAAATGAATTTTAAGTGAATTTTAGTGTTTTAATCAATCCATCTATCTATTCTAAAATTGTTTCCTTTCCGTTAAATCTGCGCAAATACCTTGTTTTAATGCAAAGGCTGATTGATAGATAGTAGGTAATTGTTATGGGACATATCAGGATGGATTAGTGTTTACACCAATCATGTTGATGCATTTTTGACAACCACAAATATGGTTCGAGTGACCTAACCACAAAACACTAGTGCTGTCCACTAGGGGCACTAGACACATACAGTCATTGTTTCACAGAAAACCTGTGAAATAATCAGTTGTTTGTTGCACATATAACTGATGTGCTTTTATCCAGTTATTGACCTGTACTTTTGAGTAACACAATGGACGTTTTCACAGAGCAGCTAATAGGCCCTTCATGACATGGCACTTGTTGGCAGGCTTGACCTGCCCTGAGAGCTAACAGATCAGCGGTCAAAGTCAGTGGAGGGTTAATGAGTAGGTTGAGGTTAAGTTTAGGGTTGATCTAAGGATTTGGTCAATCTGCCCCTTGAACACCTCATGCCATAAAGAGCTAATGCATCTATTAGCCCTTAGCCAGAGGGGTTCTTTGACCTGACCTTGTAGATGTAGATGTCTTAAAAAAGGCCTGAAGACATATTTGGAGAAAATAGACATTTTTGCAATGATCAAAGAATAAGACTGTTTTGACTGTTTTCGAAAAACTCAAGAGTTTCCTTGAAAGTGCGCTTTGGTTCTGAAGAACATGACAGAATGACTCAGAGACGCTAAACCTGTATGTTAATGAGAGGTGTGAGCGTGTGTATGTTGAGGAAGGAAGGGGTCTTTTCGGTGACAGGGTTCCCCTTAGCTTCATGGTTTCCTGTGTGTAAACGAGCAGATTTCTCTACCACATTTTCCAGGAAAATGCAAACCTGTTAAATTCTCGTTTCTCACTGTGATCAGAAATGGCTCTGAGCTGAGAAATGAATCCACTACGGCCTGGGAAACCATGCAGCGATCAATATCTATTAGGGAATGGAGAAGTACAGACATTATCATCCCATTTGCCTGTAACAGTAAACGGCTGTAGGCCATGTTTTTAGATCCTAATACAAGAACAAGATTAATGCAGTCATTATCACTTGATATTTTTTAATTTGCAGAATGCAAATAAATGCATTCACATGATCCGGTCTGATGATCTTAGCAGACATGAATACGAGAACAGTCATAAAATATCATAAAATAGGCTTAAAATGTCTTTTGGTTATTAGCTAAATCTATTTTTATCACTGTTCACATTTATAGTCCAAGCTAAATGGGAACAAGCGACAAAAGGCAGACACTTTTCTCACAAAATCGATGAAAATGGTGGCAAGTAGACAATAATTATGATCATTAAAAAGATGATGTTCTCTATGTGCTTTCAGAAGATTTGTCCTTCAATGCTTCTCTCAGAAACAAAGCATGCTATTTTTATTTTTACACTTATTGAAATTAGGTGTATCTGCACAACAGAAAGGACATGATGTGCTTTTACTTTCTGCTTTTATTCCATATGTGTTGTGCAGGTTGTCTGCATGTACAGAACTGGACTGTTATGGTCAAAAATGACATTATACTTACTTTAGGTCATACATTGTGTCATTATCTTGTCACGTCCTGTTGGTGTGCCCTGAATGGCCACCAGATGTCTCTGTCTGTTGAGCACATGGCTTGTTGTTGTGATTGGTGCCATGTGCTCTCCTGTCTATTGTCTGACCCCGCCCTCTTGTTATCTAATCATTGTTTCAGTTAAATCACCTGTGTCTGTCTCGTTACCCTGTGGTGCTCCCTTTATAATGTCCTTGTGTTTGCAGTCGTGCTGTTTTGTGTGGGTGTCAGAGTGTTACGTCGTGTCTGTGTTCCCTGCCTGCCTGCCTGTTTTCCTCCTGGAGGAAGTTTATGTTCAGTTTGTTTCTTTTGTTTATAATAAACCATCTCATTATCTCCTGCATTTGAGTCCTCCTCATCTCTCCGTGTGGCACCGTGACAGGAGCGAAACAGCCCACCGAGGGACTCAGCGGAGATGGGGCTTCCTTTTTTCCATCTCCCACTGCGGATGGTCCACCCGCTTGCTATTGGCCCGGCATGTCAGCTCTTTCGCTATTTCCGTCAGCAGGGGACTGACGTGGGGATTGGCATACGTTTTCTCATTGAGGTGGACCATCTGGATTGTGAGGCTGATATCAAGAGGTTTTCAACACCTGCTCGTCAGCCTCTCAGCCCGTGGGAGATGGAAACAGAATCTGGAAGCTTCTGGGACTTCGCTTATTATGTCTACCATCGTGGGAGGCTGAACTCTCTCCCCAAGCGAAGTCCCCTCCACTGACTGTCCCCCATTCCATCTGCAGTCAGTGGAAGCCCCAGCCCTCCAATGACCCGGGCGAGGAGGAGAAGGGGACCGCCTCAGCATCCTCAGGCGGCCAGAGTGATTCACAAGCGCCCCCAGAAGCGGCGGTGTCCCGCTCACCCGGGCTTCCGGGCGGCGTGTCCGCTCACCGGGCTTCCGAGCGGCGGTGTCCGCTCACCCGGGCTTCGGCGCGGTGTCCGCTCACCCGAGCTTCGGCCCGCGGTGTCCGCTCACAGGCTTCGGCGGCGGTGTCCGCTACAAAGGCTCGAGCGGCGGTGTCCGTTCACGCTCTCTCCGGGCGGCGGTGTCCGCTCACAGGAGCTCCCGAGCGGCGGTGTCCGCTCACAGGAGCTTCCGGCGGCGGTGTCGCTCACAGAGGCTTCCGGCGGCGGTGTCCTCCACGCTCTTCCCGAAGGCGGCGTGTCCGCTCACGTTCTTCCCGAAGGCGGCGGTGTCGCTCCACGTTGCTTCCGAGCGGCGGTGTCCGCTCACGTTCTTCCCGGCGGCGGTGTCCGCTCACGTTCTTCCGAGGCGGCGGTGGCCAGCTCCACGCTCCCCAGAAGGCGGCCGAAGTGCTGCAGCTCCCCAGGCGGCCGAAGTCGCTGCAGCTCCCAGGCGGCCGAAGTGGCACGGCTCCCCAGAAGAGGCGGCCGAGTCGCTGCAGCTGTGCCCCTAGTGGAGGCTGATGGTGCTACTGTGTCCCGTTCCCGGAGACGGAGGAGGCGGAGGAAGGCTTCTTCTGTCCCAAAGGACCAGGAGGCCATCGAGGAGCTCACTGCTGGCCAGGAGGCCATTCTGGTGCCCCCCAAGCGCCTTGCCCTGACGGCGCCCCCCAAGCGCCTTGCCCTGACGGCGCCTCTCAATCTCTGTGTCCTGCAGGCTCCGCCCAAGCTCAAGTTCCTTGCCCTGCCTTCGACTTCCAAGCTCCTTGCCCTGCCGGCACCACCCTTGCTGCCTGTCATGCTGCCGGTCCCGCCTTGGCTTCCTGAAGCACTAGAGCCTGCCTGGTCTGTCCCTCCGGCCCCGCCTTGGCTTCCTGAAGCACTAGAGCCTGCCTGGTCTGTCCCTCCGGCCCCGCCTTGGCTTCCTGAAGCACTAGAGCCTGCCTGGTCTGTCCCTCCGGCCCCGCCTTGGCTCTAGGCTTGCCAGGCCTGCCTGGTCTGGCTCCTCGGCCCTTGGCTTCCTGAAGCACTAGAGCCTGCCTGGTCTCTGTCCCTCCGGCCCTTAGCTTCTGAAGCACTAGAGCCGGCCTGGTTTGTTCCCCCGGATCCGCCCTGGCCTCCTGCTCGGCTCCTGTCTCCGGGTCCTCTGCCACTACATGGGCCTGGCCCACCAGCCCTCCCCCTGATTCACCTTTGGCCCACCTCCCTCACTGACTTTTTATCTAGTTCCTGTGGAGCATCTGGAAGCTGCTCCTTAGGGAGGGGGTAGTGTCACGTCCTGTTGGTGTGCCCTGAATGGCCACCAGATGTCTCTGTCTGTTGAGCACATGGCTTGTTGTTGTGATTGGTGCCATGTGCTCTCCTGTCTATTGTCTGACCCCGCCCTCTTGTTATCTAATCATTGTTTCAGTTAAATCACCTGTGTCTGTCTCGTTACCCTGTTAATTTGCTCCTTTATAATGTCATGTGTTTCTGAATCTCGTTGCTGTTTCGTCGTGATTGTCAGAGTGTTACGTCGTGTCTGTGTTCCCTGCCTGCCTGTTTTTCCTCCTGGAGGAAGTTTATGTTCAGTTTTGTTTCTTTTGTTTATAATAAACCATCATTATCTCCTGCATTTGAGTCCTCACCTCATCTCTCCGTGTGGCACCGTGACATATCTGTGGTAAATATAAGGGATTACTGATGCTAATGTAATGATGTTTACCACTGACTCAGATCATGGGGTTTCCTTGTAGACAATACAATACAGCTCCATAGTGACAAAACCCAACACTGGCACAAGGGTTCCTCAGACAAACTCATTCTCAAATGACCATGTGCATTAAGTAACTGTTTTTTGGAGAGCAAAGTCACACTGCACTCATTTTGTCCCTTTCATGATGACTCAACAGACAGTCAGCGGACTATTCGGATGTTTTACAGAAGCAAAAATGTTGCAGCATGCAGTTGTCATATGCATCACAATTTGTTTATATGCATTGCTATGGTTGTGGTGATAAAGTCAATGCATAAGATATCTGTAGAGACACTGCTGTTTTCTCCTAAACAGAATTCAGTAAACAAAGGACGGCGTGGTTGTTGACTCTGAGTCATCCTTGCTCCTACACAGGACAGAGGGTGGGGAAAGTACCCATCTTAGGGGATTCAAATGTCTATAACCTGTTGACCAAGCAGGGATCAAGTTGACATCTTTTGATTTACTCATGCAGAACTAAATCTATATAAAGCAGGGGGCTTTTTTAGGCCCTCGGTGGATATAGAGACGGAACAGGGCCTCCCATTAAATATTGTGTAAAATTTAGTGTGCATTTGAACCATCTAATGTGTAAAGAACCATTTTAATGTCATGTTTGCAGAATTTGATGCTTGGTGCTATTTTACTTAATGCAGTAAGACCAAATAAAACTATATACTGCCTCGCGCACACAAATCATGTGTCAGATAAAAGTCCAACATAAACTCAAAAAATAAATAAATCCCACACACTACTCAGACTTTCATGAAATTTTATTAGCAACATTTTTCAAGCCTGAGCAAGTCATTTGACTGAAATGAAATTACATAAAGATGCAAGTTTAAGTATAAACTCTCAGAAAAAAAGCTACAAATGCTGTCCCTGGGATGGTGCCCTTTTAAAAGGTACATTTAAGGATGGATTTTAGTACCCTAAATTTACATATTTGGACCTAAAGTTCGCATATTGGTGCCTTTTGAAAGTGCACAGTCCCAGTGACAGGAGTTTCAAACCTCCCACAAACGCCCACTGAATGCCTTTTGTACTTAAAGTGTTAAATGTCATAGCATGGGACTCTCACAAAGGAAATACATTTGTATATATATTTAGAAGCATATTTAAACTATTCTGCTGGTGTATTTGTGCATTACTGGCCTACATCAGCCCAGCCTTCCCACAAGCTGTCCCAGAGGAGCGGCTTTATAGCAGCACTGCCCAGCATTTTCAACAATTTATGTAAGTTGTCTGTGGTACAGAGAGAAGGGAAGTTATCGGCTTAGACGTTAAGAGGAAGCATGTGAATTGCTGGAAATGATATTGGCCTTGTGAAATGACAATTTGAGATGCACAAAGTGTGCCTTTTATTTAAAAAAAGACAACTTTTTATTGCACTTTCACAAGAAAAAGTCAAAAGCGTTTTTCAGTTAAGCTTTTGTCAGATTTTGCTGTCTGGAATTGAAAATAGATTTGCAAATAGTACAAATGCATTACTTTGCAATAAATTCTAATTATTTTACTATTTTGGTTTCTTCATTCCTTCAAATTATTACCTTAAATCCATTTAAATTATTTTCTTCCTTCAAATAAGAAAATATATTTTTTAACAAAATTATTATTATACATTATAGGCCTACACCAAAGTCTAGAAAGGGTTCTGCTTTAGAACATCCAATGGGGTAAGAGAAATGTTTCTGCTTGAATGTTTTTTTTCAGTATAAGATTTTTGCAATGCATCTGCATAATTTGCATTACATTTTTCCCTCACTTGAAGACTAACAAAAGATAAAATCTTGCAATGGAAGTAAAAGGTTTTATAAAAACCAGAACATCATAAATGAGCACTGTAGCACTGATATGACTCTTTTGTCACCAAAGTTGTGGGATGACTTGTGCTTTAGCCATGCTTACAGCACCTGGTGATCATGTGGGCTGGGATGTGTTTGGGCATGTGGTGCTTACAAAGACAACAGCAGCTCATCTCCCCCTTACAGCAGATGAATCATTTATGACTCATTCTGACTCATAAGGAGAGTGTCTGTCTACCACCCTCTACTGGGGGTAGAGAGAAGCAGCATATGGGTTGATAACAAAAGAAGCAAATATTTGATAGTGTTTCTGTCTCTTATCATCAGCATGTGATGCTGTTATCTCTCTGCCTCTCTATCATAGACTTAAAATACAGTATTATCTTGCCAGGTGAATGCATTGTCTATTCACTGCATGAAGCATGGGAATGTGGTGCCATCTAGTGAAAAACCTGTCATGCGCAACTCTGCAAAAAAAACTAGGACATGATTTATATGTATGCATTTGAATTATGCATGAAAGTGGTTTTGATATGAGCAGGTTTTCAAGGACATTAGGAGTTTCAGCTGTGCCGAATAATTTCACTGGAAGGCAGTTACAGTACAGATGAAGATGAAGCCTTCCCGTTTATGTGGAGTTCTTCCTGAAGGCTGGCGTATCAGTTCGCCATCCACATGCTTTCCCAGCAGCCCCCATTTATCACCCTGCCCACAGTCTGAAGTGCCTGGATGTTTGCTCAGCTTCCTGTTTCCCGGCAACAAGCATCTCAGTTCTGAGCCTCCACCTTTCTGCCTCCAGGAATTTTTTTTTTCTTCTCCAACACAGAACATGTTGCATAATAAAATATGCCAATATGCATGTTTTTACTAATTAAAAATATTTATCCTTTTTACAAAACAATTTTATTACCAAAAAGTAATTGAATTACTATCAGGACTTTTAATGGATCATGTCAGTAGTTTAAGACACTGATCCAGACATCAAGCACTACGTAAAAGAGACAAATGGACAATTGAACAATCCAAAATATTGAGAGAACTGAGAAAAAAAAACAAACAATAAAAATCCCTTAGTAATCCTGTCCTACCAATGCAAAATGCATAGGGGTGAATATTTAATGCCCTGCATAATATGTATGAGGCAATGAAACACTTTTAATGCATATTTGTGATAGGCCTACAAAGTCTAGAAAGGGCTTCAGAATATCCCATAGGCTAAAAGAAACGTTTTTGCCTGCTTTCATAGGAATACAATAATAAAAAAAATAAAATAAAAAAATGTAGCTGAATGGAAATTGGCTGTAGGTGCAATATGTCGCTTTTAATTGCTAGTCTGTTACCGAGCATTTAATGAATTCTACTGGATTTGCCAGTTTAAATGTTGGTACATTTCTGGCGATCAATAAATATCTGCACATATGTATATTGTTCAGTAATAAAAACGTATGCTGGTTGTGCAAACGTTGTTTTTCAGCGATCACGTGACTGGAAACATGCGTCAATAACTAAAAATGACGGCTGATGATAGTGAACGCCTTAATATCATGCGCTTAACTATATTAACCAGCAGATGTCGCTGCAGTAATATTTGTTAGGCTATAATTTTGACTCCGGTAAAGAATTTTATTACAGACATATATTCCACGCCACTTGTCCAGCTGTTAGATCTTGATAGGTTTGTATGTTTGGTGTTGCACTGTAGATGAATCGTTTAGACACATCTGTTTCACTTAAAGATCTTTAAAAGGCGACATTATAGGCCTTTGAAGATAATTAGTGATGTCAAAGGTTGGAAGATTCTGCAGGCCCAGAGGTCCAGGGGGCACACAATAATTTTATTTTTTTTTAAATGTAGGATCCGAGGAGCCAAGATTCATAGTTATAGTCTTGTATAGGCTGTGTTCATTCACCTTTTCATTTAGCCTATATGTACTTAAATCCTGACCTTATTATATCAATGACAGTCAACAAAGGGAAAAAAAACAAACAAAACTGTAATTATCTTTAGCAGTCAGCCATAAAAAAGTTTATCAATGAAAAAGAACAGTTCTTAGTCTCTTTGTATTTAAAAAACATATTCACCTCTTGTTACTATTATTATTGTTATGTAGAATTATCAGTAAAATGCATGAGCCATTAAGAACTTTTGGGTGTTTCATTTATTGACCATAGTACAGAAATAAAGCAACACTTGTCAACAGAACACAACAGGTAATGAACAGTGTAAATAAATAAATAATGGCATAAAAAGTGACAACAGAAATAAACACAGCAACACTGACTATCTTTTAATCGCTGTAAGGTTTGTTGTGTGCATGCTGTTGTGATTACATTATCTAAATGGTCTGTTTATAAATATGATTTCCCTCAGCAATTTATTAAAGTGCTATATCTAACACAATCTTGCATACAATGGTGTTATACACCATTGCTTAAATCTTTTTCAAATTTTATATTTTTCTATTGAAATATTACATTTCAAATATAGGCATCTAAGTTTTGTCAGTCATTATAAATGATTAAACTAAGAATAGCATAATTTATATACATGTTTATCATTTTTAACACAATATTTCAAGAAATGTTTCAATTGAAATACCATGAGATCATCAGAACTTTACAATACCATGAAAAAATAAAAACACTCAAATAATACAGATAATCTTGATGACTAAATTAGTAAGTAATCTTATTTGTATGTAATGAAAATATGCATAACTCAAAAACAAATGTTTTCTTGTCATGTAAAGTTAGAAGTTACATTTTTCAGCCGTTTTAACCATGTGAATAGATATAGTACTCCATGAATACACTACAGAAAGCAGTTGCCATGTACAATACAGTGAAATCTTCCAAGCAGTTTATTTGACTTTGTCTATAAAAATGTACCTGACATATGCTTTTGTCTGCCATACTGATCATCATCTGTGACTATAATTTATTGTAAAGAACTGACAAACCATTGCAAAATTTAAAGTGAATTTGCATTTTCTTGCCAGCATGCATTCTCCATGCAAGTGCATTTTTATCCTCTCAAGGGGCTAAAGACAATAACTTTTAGACAATATTGTATTGCAAGAGAAAATGAGACTTTCTCCAGAGGTTCTCCAAATGGTTCCTAGTTGTTATATCCTCACTGCAACACACTAGCACAAGAAATATAGTTATAAGCAGGCCCACACATAATTCACAGAAAGTTCAGCAACTTCCACAGAATTGGAACATCTGTCAATCACAAAGTTTTACACATCCTCCACTCCCTGTGTTTATTAAATACTTTGATTATTTTCAGCTATGCCTATAAGAGTGCATTACTCTCAGCTCCATTTAACACATTTTACCATATTTAAATCCATACTGCTGAAAGATTGTGTTCCAAATATAAAAAAGCTTCTGATTCTGAGGAAACCGATTTTAAGACAAAGCATATGTGCTCCTATCTTCTAATAAGTACTGTACATAGCTTTTTATTCCATAAGCAACTTGTATTAATTCTAGTTTTTAGTGCCAGATGGAAAAACAATAAATATAGTCTCACTATTAAAATACTTATCTAAAAACATTAGTCATTTAAGTTTTATCTTGTATAGCAAAAGCTGGATAATACTGGATGCATAGGATTATATAATGTCATCTAGAAGGTGTGGTGCACCAACCCAATCAAGCATCCTTGGTTCAGATGCTGCCATGATCATACACATGAACTGCTTTCCGGTTCTCTTGTCAATGGGATATATGGTGGTGGGGGTGAACCTTTTGTTGCTCTCAACAAACTCACAAAGCTGGTTGTATATTTGTGGAAACTCATGGCGAAGGAATACACCCCGGGTACGAAGCTCTCTTTGAATATTAATGAAGCAAATCTCTCTTGCTTTCCTGCCCTCTTGGCCCTCCTTGTCAATATCAGAGGTCCCAGGGGGTGGGGTGAGAATCAGAGTCTCCATTTCACATTCTTTCTTAAAGATTTTCTTATCTGGGCTTGAGGAGGCCAATGAGACCTTGGCATACTTGCGAACTGTTGGCATTTGTAATTTGGGGGAAGGAATTTTAGGCACTAGGTCTCCAACAGCAATGGATACATTCAGGAGGAAACATTCAGTGGGGTCATATTCCTTGCCTGCATTCTGCAACTCTTTGCCGTATTGCCCAAGGTTGTCTTTGAAACTGTCTAACTCTCGAAGGGACAGATATGTTGGAGAGATGGTAAGGCTGTCAAGACCAACCTGAATGAAGTTATCTGCACACCCAGGGTTTGGAAAACCCAAGAACAGAACTCCTCTCCCACGGGACAGATATCCTACCCTAGCAGTGCGTGAAAAAGCTGTATGAACGTCAGAGTTTTCCCGACAATGTTTCAGAATATGCCTGCAAACACTACTAATGCGGCCATAAAGACAGGTCTCTTTATGCGTGTCCCAGTCTTCTCGCCTGCAGTTTCGGGAGCAGTAGTAGGTGTAACAGCTATGGCAGGATTTGAAGTACAAGCAGGCATTGAATGTAGTGTCTTTGCGTAAGCATTTCCTGTTGGAGCACACCATAGTGTCATCCTCGTCTGCAGTATAGAGTTCAAAGACTTACATCACTCAACACTCCTCTGAAAACCTTCACAACCACTGTCTGGGTCTTTAAATGTGTCTGGGCTGGTCTTTGAAGAGTCTGTTTGTGTGTTCAAGTCTAAAGATCCTCTTGATCTGCGTCCCTTCCCTTCTTTGGTCTTAGCGTCATCTTGAATCAATTGTTTGAGCTGAGTCTATCAGATCTTTACTTGGTCTCCTGCTATTTTGAGGCTTGTAATCAATGACTAGGTCGTAGCAGCTCATCAGCTACATTTGAGGCTTTGCTGCAGGGAGTAATTAGTGTTCTTTCTCTCTGTGGATTCTGGTGGGTTTGCTGGTCTCTGTAAGTTGTTCAAGTTTGCAGTTTGACATCGCCCTGTATTTTGCGTATTCCAGCTGCTAGTTCCCCCATCTCTCTTGTTGCTGTTTGCTGCACGAATGTCATTGTCAGTAATTGTAATCTCCGGAGTTACAAACCATTGCCCCTTCGCATTGTTTTGTCTGTCACCAGCACACTTTTCTAGACAGTTTTCAGAGAGGGACAAGGCAGCGTACCGTCTCGGCGAACTAGAAAGGTTCACAATAACCGGTTGTTGATTGTTATTCGAAGGAACTCCTGGCCTTCCGTGATTGAGAAGGTTCTCGTAACTCCTGCCTCGTGAAACGCCATGTTCTCTGTCCATATGAGGGATAATGATATTGTCCCAGGATTTTGAGTAGTTCCGGACATCTGCTCCTAAACGACTTGGCTCAGTAAAGTCATTGGGATACCACGGGCTTATCGATGGCACTCGCTGAGGAGTGGCCTGTGAGGATGCGTACTGACTGGAATATGTAGCAATGCTTGACCGGTTCCAGTCATCTGAAAAGACCTGGGACATACGTGGCCGCCGCCGTCCCTCCGTATGATATGCTCTCATAGGAATGTGTAATTCTGCTGGGTACTGGCAAGGCCGTGTATAAAACATCTTTGAGGGCTCAGAGGGAAAAGCATAAGCTCTTGGATCCTCCTGAAAGTATGTTTCGCTCTGAGGGGTGGATATGAAGTATGGTCCTGGCTCACTCACTGAATACGGTCTACCGTAGAACGGATCCAAGGGTTCACGGTGGGAATCTGCATAGTATGAACGCACAGGCAAGGTATGAACCCAGCGAGTCCTTGGTTCGAGTACATACTGACTGCTAATGGATGGATTTTGGCTGTTGCTGCTGTTAATACTGTACTGGTCATCCTGATAATATGTCCTACTGGGTGGGTGAACTGGATATCTGCAGGGATCATCCGTGTAGAAGAACTTGGTTGGGATGTTGGGATTAGACAAGGTTCTGTACTCCCTTGGATCTCTAGGAGAAGTCCTTCCAAAAGGGATCTCTCCAGATTGAATGTAACTACCGGACAAGCTGTTGGGATATTGATATGCTTGCCTGTAGTCCATGTTGTAACACTCACTGGGAGTAGGCGTTCTAGAGGTGGATATCTGACTTGGAAATGAGACGTTCCTGATCCCTGATGTCGAGGAAAGCTGCCAGGGAACATTACTTCTGTGAGTAGGCATCTTCCGTGCAGTGTGCTGGAGAACTGAGGCGTCTGGCTTTATATCAACACGGCACCTGACGTGGGGAGTGTTAGCTTGTTTCTCCTGTCCGCTCTCCTCAAAACAATCGGAAACATAGAGGGGTGTGTGGGGTTGTAACTTGATTGGATGTACCTCATTAACTAAAGCCCTGGTTGAATGGGAGGCTTCTCGATTTGGCAGACTTTCAGATCTCTTCTGGGGGTCCACTGGAGATCGACGCCTCATGGTTGCAGTTGGAGAGACTGTGATGGGTACAGGGGTCAGGGTGGCTCGAACCCTTGGAGCACTTTTTGAGCGAGGCTTGCCATGAACAATAGTCCTTGCTGCCTCATTGCTCTTGTCTGTGCTGATTTGTTGATGAGAGAGTCTTGAGTTGAACAGATCTGGTGAGGAAAAACGTAAGTGTCCCTGCTGTCCAATGCCATTCCAGACTGCATCCTTACTTACTGTTTGCTGATCAGACCTGTAAGGATACTCCATGGACAAGGAAAGGTCCTTTGGGTCATCCAGTGACTCAATGAAGTCAAAGCTACGGCAATGTCTTTTGTTAATGGTTTCAAAGTTTTGATCCAGTGGGCCAACCATTTGGGAATCACATTGCTTAGAAGATCCAGAATACTTTGAGAGCCCACAGTTAGGACCAATTTTTATGTCTTGATACAAAGTTGATGTTAATATGTCAGGGGGATCCGTCCGTGTCATCTTAAATGGACCCCTGTTATTTCCCCCCTCAGTTGGTGTCTCCTAGAGAGAATAAAAAAAAGCATTATTAGTTATGCATTTTCTTTAATAAAAGTGTTTAAATAGGTGAATATTATGGGTAAAGGAACCCATTTAAAGTCTGAAAATGACCGACTTATGCTTAGAAAAGATCATAATATATTAAAGAGTAGATGAAACGGAATTTTACGACTTCAATCAATGGGCTTGCAAGATGCTTCACAAATGATCTTGCTTTACAAGGCATTAATTGGGCCCCTATTATGTACTGTTATGTACAAACGGACATGTAAAATAGGCATCATTTACATATCTTCCAAAGTGAAAAGGACTAATGTCATGGCACTAAGACATGTTAGAGAAAGTAGATGAAGAACATGGCAAAGTATGAAGCATATCCGTATCTGTATTATCTAAATATTCTATCAATTCATCATTTATATGCCCGGCAAGTACAGCAGAAACTTAAATCTGCATGTACCATATATGTCTAAAAATGTATATTTATATAGCTTCAATAGTACTTCTTTTGTGTAATATGATCATTTCAAAAGTTCAGTGAAAAATATTAGAATATCCTCACAATCAGAATCAATGTAAATGTTATCCTTCTGTTAAATGTCATATCATGCATAAACATCAGTCTGTGCAGAGAAATTGCAGAATGCTAAACAAATAAAACAACACTGAATGGAAAAATCTGAATTAATTATGAAGATGGAGGCCTTGCAGCATCTCAGAAGAATAAATAAGTGTATAAGAAAACTCCTTTCTCAGTGAAGTACAGAATATAAATTTAATTTTTCCCTCTTTCTCTCTGTTTGCGCTCTGTGAAAATAATAAAAAAAAGATTTCAGATTCATATATCAATTAGAATTTTACTAATGTTATTAAAGTTCTCAAACATGAGATAATGCCATTTTATATATTTAGGTTCTCTCTGTGTTTGCACATAATCTATTTTTTAAATTGATTATAAAATCTAATATATGAATTAAGAAATAAAAATTATTCAAGAATTTAAAAAAAAAAGTCTTTCAAATGTAATCGTTTATTTCTGTCAACGCATATTCTTTCTTGCGACAAAAAAACACATATACAGTTTTACCGCATCCTACTGCAACAGCCTTACTCCTGCCCATTAATAATAGTGCCACTCTGGTCTATGGGGAAATAAAATGAATAGACTGGAAATAAGGTTAAAAAAGGGGAGCATATAAACTAGTAAATGTCAGATGGTAGTTTTACCATAGACAGTACATTCATTGCACATTGCTCATTTAGAGTGAAGAAAATCTGTTCTGATCCCAGAATTCAGCTGCGCCTAAGATTGCTTAGAAACACATAAGAACCGTGCAAGTAATGCATCTGTGCACATTCTATATTTATGCTTGCTCTGATTTTCACTGTTCCTCAGTACTTTGCTCTCTTGAGCCTAGCTTCCTTTGTCCTATTAAATATTTGCATTTCAGAACAAATAATTATTCTGATTGTGTTTGTCTGCTTCTGTGTGTGACACTATTCAATTACACAGTTTTTTTTCACTGAATGTTTACCAGTGGTCAAATTATATAACTTGTTATTTATCCAGCAGACAGCAAAATGTCAGCACATGTCTGTGGACTGTATTAGGCTCAAAGCTTTGTATCATGGCTATACAAATTAAATTGTTCTTACATAATATAAATGCCATTGTATTCAGTTGCTTATTTATCCTGAGATACAGTAGAACAGCTGTGCAACATTTGCAAAGGGTTAGGAGCTAATTTTGAGGTTATTTAAAATGTTTGGCTTTTCAGGGATTTTTTAAATGAAAGTAGTAGCTACGGAGCCCCACTTACTGGCTACCTCCTTTCAGCCAACCCTGAAAACCATCTGTTCATCCTGCTGAGAGAGGACTGTCGAGCAGTCTAAACACACACACACACTCACACCTTCACTCTTTTTTTCTGGATTCATTTAGAATAGAACTAGATTCTTAGCTTTTGAACATATTATTGCATTGTGAATGTTTTTTTGCACTAACAATATTAAACCAAATATGTCATACATTGCAGGGCAAAGTAAAAGCACAGTAAAAACATGTGTAAGTGCCAGAGGTTGCACGATAAGTCGTATTTCAGTCGTGTTCATGATTTCAGCTTCTCTTGCTTAATTAAACATAATTGTCTGTGATATTTGCCCACTGGTTATTTATCATGAAAGGGTTTCATTTTCATTTGACATTTGCATTGCTAACAAGACTCTTCAAGCTTTCATGCTTGCAGTTGCCAAATTTTAAGAGTCTAAATCCCCAATCAGTTTTTTTTTCCTTAAATAGATATATTTTCTGCCTAGAGTTCCCAACCTGGCAAATTAAATCTGCATGCAAACCTCAAGATTGGACTGTAATAAATCTAAACATGAATCTCATCTATATTATTTGCGATTGTGGTTGCTCAATACATTTTTTGTTGCTGTTTTATAGAAAAACGTTAACATGATTTGCAATTGCTGAATTTGATATTAGGAATTTCACAGGTTTAGCTTTTGAGAGAAGCTTCTTGTTGTACTAGTTTTCATAATGTAGAGTGTTAACTTACATGATAAATACATCAGGAAACTATGAGGCAAAAAAAAAGTGTTTACGTTCTCTTGATTTGTGGTTATGTGAAAGTGCAATGATTCTGATGAAGTGTCAAAGGAAATTTCTAAAATGTCAATAATTGTTATTATTTTTGGGCAAAATAATTGTTATGATCAGTTTAACCATTAATGTGCAATCTATAAGTGACACAGTGTAACTAGTAGGCCTAATTTCTGATGTTGAACCTTCATCAAATAATTTCTGCAATGAATCCAAAAATAAATATTAACATAAACTGACATGAGTAATTTTGTGCATCCTAAGGGATGGGCTGAATCACAAAATCTGCAGACATTGGTAACTGCTCATCTCAGAAGATCTCAGGTAGACATTAGTACCACTTGGACATAAAGGGTAATAAAACTCCAGCGGAGCTCAGATCAGATCTGCTGCGGCTCTGTGATTGATGCAGCTGGGACTAGATGACTTCCACGACTACTGTATTACATGTCTGCTGGGAACAATTTTCGGGGCACAAACAAAAATTGCACTTTAAAGTGCACTAAGCACTTCATCTACTTTTAGAAGCATTTTCTCCAGTATCTCTGCAGCCAGAGGTGAACAGCCCCATGTGTTTGGCTGATAACCCATTACTACGTTGTGTCTCAAAATCTTAAATGCTGTTATGACTGCCCCATTTACCAATTGTTAAAGAGAGCTGAATCGCACATTTTAAAAGCTATTTATAAAACACTGTCACTCATGGCAAATGCTTACGAATCAGGTTCCATTGCGCTGCCATTTTCTCTGGTTCTGTTTCTAGCTGACTAAGGGTATAAGTGTCCTCTTGGTGAGCTAATATCTGCCCACCATCTCTCACAGTCCGTCTCCTTCGCTCTTAACACTGTAGGTCACAAAAGGAGAAGTAATATAAAAGCTGGTGCTGATAAGCCTGGTGTTTATGCAGATTAGGTCAACATATCACATATAATGAAATAAAATATTACTGTATCACCCTTATTTGACCCACCTCTCTGTACAGTATTAGATTACACTGAATCACCGAGAATAAAAAGATATTTTCCTTCAGTCAGCAAATGCTTTTTGCCCATCTAACCAGCATTTAGCAATAATTTAGAAGGGCACAATTATTTAAAAGGAAAGTTCCACAAATAGAAATATAATGAGGACAGAAAATAGAGCATGAGAGAGAGTTTTGAGGGCAATGTCATTTTTCCTTTAGATTAAAACATTACAAAGCAAAACACGTCCATCTTGGGCAAGGTGGATGTTAATAATTCCCTTCTTACTTTATGCAAGGTGGCTGATCAGCAGGTGTTTTCACAGCTAGCAGCAGAGCCAGTACCTGTGACTGAGACCTGACTGCTCTAGCACAGTCAATCACCACCTGTCTGACACTTCCATCACAGTCTGCCAAGACTAGCTTCCTCTCACTTCTTATCCAGCATTCAATCTCGAAAACAACCACTTATAGGAAGTACGAAGTATGCACATACATTTGCAAGAGAAGGTATGCGAGTTCACCGGGATTTCTGAATAAACTGGTCATAATATATGATCTGACCTTCAACTAAAGCCGGGTGCACACTGTACAGTTTTGGCATCATTTGCGAATCCTATAAGATTCCTTTGATCCTAGGCCAAAATCTGTAGCTAGTTTGACATGTTCGCCGACAATCGATTAATGACCTCTGCGATCGATTTTTACCTTCAATGATTCTTCGAAATTCTGCCACTGTCAGAAGTTTTGAGTCATTTTTCTGCAGTGTGGCTTCCCTTACAGCGACCATCAAATCAAGAAGCATAAGGAGAACAGAACCTAATGACCCAAATAGTGCCACAACAACAAACCACTTCTAGCAAGTTTTGATAAATTGATGATGTAAAACCCTGGCCAACTCTTCTTGTGTTTTTCCTGCAACTGTAAAATAATGCAGAATCACATCTGAAGTGAATCATTTGTGTTCACTGGATATGATGGGTCAGTTACAGACATTGTGAGTAATGCAAAAATTCCTTCAAGCTACATTCTGACTCCAAGATAACAGAAAGTGTTAGCAGCAGTAGTTAATCTCACATGATGCCTATCTCCTTAAATACACAACCCATTCCTCAAACAAGCTTGCAGAGGGGTTTTTTTTTCTGGCCGGATATGAGGCAAAGAGGCTATATTTGGACACAATGGATAACGAGAAAGATGCATCTGAGTATCTCAGTGAAAGCAGCCCAGCTGGATGATTCTGTAGAGTTTGGAGATTTGGAGGTGAAATTTCTTTTCTTTTCCAACAAGAAAGCTCAAAGGATTTTTAGAGGAACTGAAAGTCCAAGCAATTATACCTACCTATAAATCATATCTGTCTTAACGTCTTAAAGTTTATAAGGTCATGAGACAAACTAAGTGGAAACTAAAGGTTTTTCTCCAGTTCTCTTTTCAACTGCAAACATAATGTCTATATTAAGCACATTTATTGTCCTTTTAAATTGCACATTTATTTTCCTCTTAGACTGCACAATTAAACTAGATTGCTGCCATTACAATCATTTTTGCCACTGGCTAATTCAGAGGCACATGAGATGAAATTATAGTTGATACCAAATACAGTCCATTTAAGTGTACGTTTTTAATATTTTTAGTATTGTAAATTTCCAGAGTCATGACGTGTACCACCTGGGGGAACTCCATCATTCTATATCCACTGTTTTAGGTCATTGGAGACCGTTTTACATTGATAATGTACTAAAGATAATGGATTTAAAAAAAACACTCTGGAAACACATTGCTAACAATTACACTTCTTAAGTTAAATCAATAAGAACAACAGCACAATCCACTCAGCCTTTGAGGGGGTGATTGTCCTTAACATTTCAATATTAAGGCACTCATGCATGTCTGTTGTCAGCAATTATACAATCTAAAACATAATGGAAAAACAAATTTTTAACATATTTTTAACAGTTTCCAGTTTGGGTGTTTGGATTGCAGAAAAGTGATCTAAGTGGTACAGTAATATAAGACAAGCATTTTCTCTTGTTTTCCTCTCTCTTCTCCAAGCCATTACATTTAGAACAACAGGTGCAACCCTATTGCTGCAGTGTATAAAGTGATTCTTATGTGGGTTTCAGCATTTATGTTTTTTTAATATATATATATATATATATATATATATATATATATATATATATAAACAAGTTAAGCATTTATCTCTTTATAACCATGTGTTTGATTCCAAGTAGTATGTCCCAATTTGTTTCATAATCCACTGAAACATCTGTGCTACTTGGTAGTTGACGCATAATATGCTCATAATCCTGTTTTTATGATTTTAGCTTAAACAGTACATGATGTATGTTTTGACCTTTCTGCCTTCACTGCTCACTTTAAATGTAGTTATGACTTATAAATAAATTTTTATAGCACAAAAATTATTCCATATAGTCTCTCAATTAATAAGGCACTATAAAAACGATATTTGATCTAATAATTATAACATTACCTATAGTTTTAGATGAAATATAACATGCTAAAGCACAGGATTTGTCAGCTTCCCAAAAGTAAGTCCTACTGTTAAATGTATAGCTACATTTATCCATACATGCGTAGTAAACTTACTCCTCCCTAAACCTTCTCCGGACAAGCACACATACCACATGCTCTGTCGCCTGGATACCTAGCAAAACCACAAAGTCAACTATGCACAACCTACTGACTTACAAAGCAACCTGATTTACAAGGTCGCCACAATGCGTAACGTAGTATCAACATTCTTCTCGATCTCTGATAAGGCTGTTAATGAATCTGACAAACCCAAATGAACATGTCGTGGTTTTACTGCGAAAGTGCAGCAGGAAAATGAAACCTCTGCCCATCGCACCAAAATGTAACACAAAAGCACACTTTGTTCTCATTTATTGCTGCGGCACGAGCCCCGCACTACCGAGCATCTCTCGTAACATGACCTAATGTTTTTCGGCGCAAAATACACCAGTTAGACTCAAAGCTACCGCGACCGTATCGGTCTTACTAAGACAATTACAGTCTTACTAATTCTTACTAAGACAAAAGTTTAGTTTTTCCAGTGTATTTCAAGCTTTTAGGAGTGTGCGCATTTATCTTACCGTCTTCATCCATAGTTAAGATCCTCAAGATGCTATCACCTGACTGTTCATTTAGAGATTATGTGGTCTCCATATCATATTAGATGCTGTAAGGTGGGCTGCATCCAACTCCTTAAGTATTGTTATTCGCCCACGGGTCTCGGGGGCGTACTGAGACAAGACGAGGGGGTGTGACCGCATCCCTCACGCGTTGCGTTTCTTGGGTGAGATGCGCAGTGACTGCGCATGCGTGCGACTTTGGGTGCGCGCTTGAACCTTGCCTGCCTGCGCGCTCGCGCGCGTGTTTGTGATGAGCTCGAATCTCATGCTGGATAGGCATATGCGATGCCACAGCTTTGTGATGTGATTTTAATTATGAAGGTGTCATGTCTTGCTGGTAGGCTCCAGTAGTTATTCATTTCAAGAAGACGATTTTTATTATATTCATTCATTCATTTGTTCATTTCCCTCATGTTGAGATTAAAAAACAAAACAATTATTAATATAAATATTTAAAAAAGAATGTTTGTCTCTATTGTATGACCCTCTATTTAAATAAATACATAAAACTATTTTGTATTAATGTTGTGGCAAAGTACCTCCAAGGTCAAAGTTACACCTGATTTTCCCACTGTTGTTGGTGTTGCACTGTGCACTGTTCAATGTTTCTATATATATAGCATCCGAAAATACGCCATATACACTGAACAAAATTATAAATGCAACACTTTTGTTTTTGCCCCATTTTTCATGAGCTGAACTCAAAGATCTTAGACTTTTTCTATGTACACAAACGGCCTATTTCTCTCAAATATTGTTCACAAATCTGTCTAAATCTGTGTTAGTGAGCACTTCTCCTTTGCCGAG
>JAFVLL020016113.1:0-13884 GCA_021397915.2 Tor tambroides
GTAGCCGCCGGCGACAATTGGTGTTTGTATGCATTGTTGATATCCAAAAGGCTTTGGCGATCATAGATGTGTTTAGGAGTGATTTCCTTCTGAATGAGTTGTAAATTGACACTATTTGGAGATGAACAGACGACATTAAAAGACATAAAAGCACCGTCTTTGGGACCCGGAGTAGCCGCAGCGTCTGACCGCGCCGCCATCTTGAGTCATAAAAAGCGGGGTCAGGTGTGTTTATTTAAGCGTTAAAGCTAAACTCTGCAGGGCTATGGCCCTCCAGGAACTGAGTTTGACATACCTGACACTGAGCCGTTCGTATAGTGTTTGTAGTACATCCTAACAGACAACACTGCTGTCTGTTGTGATCAGATCCATCCTTGATTTTTCTAAATAATTTTTTTTGACAGATGACTGCTTGATTGAGTTGACCAAAGAATTTGGTTGGGGTTCGTGCTTGCTCTTAAAGTATTTGGGAAAAATTCAAGCATCAACAAAAAAGCTTTAGTAGAGTTAGCATGTTGCTAAGCTAACAATGCCGTATTACTGAGCACAAAAGTGGGAGACTACTGTAGCAAACAAAAGTGAGGTGAGGTAGTTTATTTTTACATTTAATCATTTAGTAGACACTTTTATCCAAAGCAACTAACAAATGGGGACAACAGAAGCGAATCAATACTGTCATTTGAAAGACTTCCACCATTTTAACTCAGCTTTTATTTATTCATTCATTCATATAGTTTGTCACAATGCATTCTGGTGATGCTTTCTCCACAAAGGAAGGTTGCAGTTATTACTTTACATTAGCTATATGAGAAGACACTGCAATTACAATGCACACTGCTTGGTCATACAAAATGTGTTATATCTAATTAGACTCGCTCATTTTTCTGAACAGAGCTTTAAGGTCCATTCACACCAAGAATGATACTTACAGCTATAAAGACATTATAGCTATATTAGCATCAACACCAACACACATATTTTATAATAATGCAACACTTTTCTTAGGCCCTATAAAACAACCAAAAATATATGTTTAATTTGTTCCACTGCCCCTTTTCAAAAGCACTCTGACTAAATGCAGACTTAAGTCTGTAAAAACAACCCATTCTCAAAAAAGAAGTTTAATGTATATAAATAAACCATCCTCTGATTTTGAATAATGCATGCATAAGGTCTTAATGGTAGTCCCAAGTGCTACTGGTGAACACAATGCCTGTGGGTAGGAAGGCGGACAGGTGAGCAATTAAACATCCCTGGAAAAGTAGGCCACGCCAAAATTACACACAAGCAATGAGTGTGCCCTGCTGGGTTCCCTAAAGACAAAATAGGGAGCCAAGAATTACTCAAAAGGTGGGAAGAAAAAAAAAATGCTCTCAAGGACAAGTAGTGTGAGGTTAGAGTTTTATGTTAGAGCAATGTCATAGCTGCTACAGTTATAAATCTTAGCTAGTGTTTTATTATCCAAACATGTTTACAGTAATAGAAAACTTCATTAGAATATATTTTGGAGACATTTAATCATAATTGACCTCATTTAGTCTCCTAATAAACATTCCTGGGCTTAGGTCAACATAAAACTATTCACAAATATGTGAACATAAACGCAATTGTCAGCATTACCACAAGGGGCACTATAGCAGACATTCACATAAATGGTCTTCTTTTACAGTTTTCTCTTTCAGGCCAGAACTGTGATGGCAGAGCAACCTTGCTGAGTAAGTTAGCATGCTAATAGCTGTACCCGAGTTATACCAAATTTGGTTTAATAGCAGAGACATTTGAGCCATATTGCCCCCTAGAGTGTTGGAGTTTGTGCTGCCACAGCAAAAGCATAGGTTATGTTGTATGGTGTACTATTAATTGCAATTAGTTAAACTTAAAAAAAAAACTTTACTTCTTTTTGACCCATTAAAGTAGGATTTAAGTTAAGTATAATATGTAATTTCTTACTACTGGTGTCTTTGAAATATAGTTAAAATGCACTATTAAATGTATTGACAAGCATTTATTATACATTAAAATATACATTAATGTATTTTTTATTAGAACTTTTGTCATGTATATTTGTATTTACACATTTGTAATTATGAAGTTGAAATTTAATACATTTATAGTACATTAACTTCAAATATAATCTAAAAAGATTATATATAAAAAATGATGATTTAAAACTTTCCATCTGACATTACTACAATGCAATTTTTAAAGTCTACGTAAGTGTGTTAAGAAACATGAAGAACATGAAGTACATTTTTTGAATATACAATTAAGATTTGAAGTACACTATAAGTGCTCATTCAATTAAGTTAAGCGTACTTTTTTTTCAAGAAACAAGTCTCGCCGTTGTTTTTTTTTTTTTTCCTATTCTGTTTCATGCTAAAATTCAGTGCATTACAAGTTTTGGGTTGTGAATGCCACTTCATGTAGACTTTAATATCTGTGCATGAAATGCCTGTAGCATTTGTCAAGTTCTGACTATGTAAAATGAAACATCTCGTGCTACATTTGAGCACCAAACTACGCTCTCGCCTAAAATGAGGTGACAGATGTCACAATCAGAAATCTGTTGGGACCTGTTAGAGGGGGTCGGCATCAGCACAGTGGGAGAGCTTCCTGTTGAGATGAATCATCTGTGTAAAAACAAAATGCGGTGTCACGGAGCTTCGCTTTCAGTAAGTTTGTGGTGTTTTGTGATTTTGTTTTAACCTTGCTTGCTTTACTTAGTCGTGACGGGTGACCTGCTACCTCCCTCCTTGTGGCCAGGCAACAGCTTTTGGGTGACAGGAGCACAGCAGGACACATGCATACACACACACAAACACACACACACACACACACACATACAGAGAAATTTGCAGTAACCTCTTGAGGGAACCAATCCATTTCTTAAGCCATAGGCTCTGCAGTCATAGTATGTCAGATTCATATTCTTACTCGGATGAAAGAGACATTTATCATGACATACATGTTTGTAAGGCTCAATCTGAGTAAAAACGATTAAATAAGTCCAACTGGATCTGTCACAGTACTTAAGTATGCATAAAAACCAGAGGGACAGCATTAGTCCTATTTCTTGACACTACAAATTACAAGCACCACTGTGAAATGATTTTTACACACTCATTTAGGGAATTTTTTTTTTAAACAGTGGAAGCCAGAGATTATGTAATTATTAAAGACATATCTCAATCCTACACTGCTTTTACTGTGATGCCATTAGACTGACTTACACTGAGGTACTTTGATTGCATTTTGTTTCATCACTTAGTGTTCAAATAAATTATACTTACAAATACTGATGTGTTGTTTTCCACTGTGCTTTTCAGCACATGCGTCACAAGTGCATTGCCACAGGTTGTGGTGAGACACGAAAGCTCGATGCTTCAGCTGCCTCCATAGCAACAGTGAAACATCACAATTTGCTAAACCTTAATTTAACTGAACCTGTTTCTCCCAGGCACTTCCATGCTCTTGTGATTTCTCTGAATGTGATTGTGCTCTGTTTAAGGGTTTGGAAATGCTGTAAGTGTGTGTTTTTATAGGTTTGTTGTATTTTCATTAGTTATCTGCTAAAACATAAATTCATCCATATATATTATTTTGTCCTTTATGAAAAAAGTAGTGTACATAATTGTATGGAATGTGCACTTGTAGTGTACTTCAAATCTTCCTTTTTTAATATTTTTAATAAAATACTGGAGATCCATGATAAATGATAAATTTAACACCACTGACTCTTTATTTATTAATAAAATGTTGAGATTTGTGATTGATTCATGGTCATGGGACAGAAATATTTATGATTATATTTCTTAGAAGTTTTATAAATACCACTTTATTGTTGTTTAAAGTTTATTTTTACTGTTGAGAGACACCATCTAACATGAAGACTGGCCTGTGTGTTTACAAATCTGTGATTTGATGGGAGAATGTGAAGAACATGATGCTCACCCTGAAAGCCAGCTTCAGCCACCCTGCCTAAGCCTAGTCTATCCTGATGGATTTTAGAAGGGTTTGAGGTACTTGTCGGTTTAGCCAAGCTGGGAGACCATGCAGCTACACTAACAAACCACCACAAGCTGTTTTAAACAAGTTATGTGATCCTATGAGCACACGGCTATTTGTGGGAATTTTTTTCTTTCTTTTTTTTGGGTCTTTGACTAAATTTTTCCACCAGCCCAGATATGGCTTGATCTAACTTATACTTTGAGAAAATCCTCTTAAATCTAAAACCTCAGAAGGATTTGCAAATGTCCTTAAGTGTCGTATCCAATCAATGATAAAACAAGTTCAAAGGATCTTTTGAACACCATTCTCACAAATCTTGTTCTTGTCAAATACAGTGCAGTTTAATATAGGCGTTTGAATCAATGCTCTGTAAGGATAAAGCCAGAAAATGTTATTACTCATATGTTGCTCTTTCATAGCTCATGAGACTTAATTGAGTACCTTCAGATATTCAAATTTCAATTTCATCTGAAATGTTTCTCTGAAATTTGCCTAGGGGACTTAAAGTAAATATTCAAGTTTACTTTCTTAACTAACTTAAAATGACTTTCCATTTTGACTGACATATAAATAATAACCAATAGCCAACATTCCACTTTTCATCTCAATTTATTATGGCTCAAATCAAAAGCCACCCTTTTTATTGAATCGTTTATTTTTAATCATTGAATATTATGTTTGACACAGAACTGAATTTCACTAAGGAATTAAATTTCTTTCAAATGCTGTTGTGTTGACTTCATTTACTCATTTTAATATCACTGCTGTCTAGGAGAAACAAATAAACATCTTCTGTTTCTTAATAATAATTCTCACTTTATTTGTCATCCAAATGCTCAGTATTTAGTTGAATAATAATTCTCGTTTTATACTCATTTAGCATCTATAGTCAATTGATTACAGAGTCGGTGCATCCATGGCAGTTGTTTTTCGATCTGTATCTTGACATTCAGGATGTGGCTTAGTCTTCTCAGCACGAGAGAATGTGAGGTGAAGGAGAGCTATGAACAGACAAGATGAACAGGGCTGCTAATTAGCCAAGCAGAAATAAACCAGCTGTCAGTCTAATGTGTGACTGCTGTGCTTCACACATATGAGACTCCAGCCCACCCAGGAGAGAGAAACTGTGATCATCTTGAGTCAGCGGAATGAGTTCTGACAGATTCGTCAAGTCATTGGACATTGTTTCAAGCAGTTCAATGTTGTATTTCTGATATGTAGTTTACAAGGCTATTGCTGTATTGCTATTGTGATTAATTAATTACTCAGGTATCAGTAACAGGAAAACTCTATTGCTTGTTTAAAACTCAGAAGACTTAAATGGATAGCTGTTTTATATATTAACTTTCTCTAAAGTATTTTTCCTAAAATCCCTTTGATGACTTGCCCTTGTGAATATAAGTACACTTACTATACTAACTGATTTTGGACACTTAATTCCATGTTAGTGCAATTAAAGGCCATCATAGTTTATATGTATATTAAAATAAAGTCAGAACTTAACTTAGGTAGGACTTAAGACCATAACTTAGGTAGGACTTAAGACCATTTTTACATGTTGATTTAAGATCTACTTTAAATGTTTTAGACATTATTACAAAGTGTACTTACAGTCAAGAAAGTGACTTTCTAATTCACTAATATTACATTATCTGAGTTTTTGAAATATACTTTCAAGATTTGGTGTGAACTAGAAGTGCAGATTCAATACAACTAAGCACTCTTCTTTTTCAAAATAGTGGACCTTTTTATATAAAAAGGAGCACTTCAATTTTGGTTTGCTTTCCATTTCATTTCACTGGTGTCAAAGAGAACAAAGAGAAACAACTGAGATGTCATTTGTGACTTTCCTTTCCTATGAGAAGTGTGTTGTTGAAATTTCCCAGTTTGTCTTAAGATCATTTTATCACACACACACTGTGATTATCCACTACTCAACAAGAACCAAAAGACGCAACAAGAGCCAAAAGACAACAACTGAACACCTTGTATATCTTTATTATTTTGAACCTAAAGGATACACAATCAAAAATACTCAAGGCTTTGCTACATCTCAATTAACAACAGCACAAGATTTCAAAAATCCTTTTTTTTTTTCTGACAACAAATATAAAAATGGAAAAAGAGCAGACTTGTGACCAAACATAGCAGAAAATCAAGCTTTGGCAGGAATGCAGATGAGACACTTGACCAAATCATCTCAAGAGTCCAAGGTTTCGCCTCTGGTTAAATGCAAGCATGGACACCAGCTAAAGCAAGTCGCAAAGCTCTAAACACCTCCATCCATTGAGAAACAGTGAGAATATTACAATGTGTCTGACGAACATACACACCATGGGTAATTGCTCTCATGAGTTATTTACATCGAGGTTCAAAGTAGGAACCATAACATTCTGTACAATATGTTCTTTTGCCATTTTATTGTTGGCCTATATCAATATTTCAATAATATGTTGTAATAGGTCGTACATAAAAATGAGTCTAACAAGTAAGGTGTTTGTTTTCATATTCTAATGTGAGAGCATGTATGTATATTTTCTGCGGTTTCAGAAATAAAAGCACAAAAGTCCCTGTTTTATCATGCCTTTCAAAATTGTTGTTACTTAACTACATAAGGGGCGTATGAGTATTCTGCTTCCATAATGGGTCATTGACACTCACAGACATTGTGGGGAAACCGCTTGACAAGATTGCAGAGTCATGCCTTTGTACAAACAACAGTTGAGTATTAAATACAAAAAATGTACAACAAAAATAAATATTAATAAATAATAATAAAAAAATGAATATAAGATTAAAACTATGCAGCTAAAAATGAAACACTGAACATAAAAGGAACAAATGAGCTGGTGGAAATATTGGGGGATTAGGGAATTGCATGATGCAGGTGGACATGATGACAAATCTTTAAAAAGCAGCAGGGGAAATCTCATTGGCTGTCTGTGTTGGGAGGCTTGACATCATGTTGGGCACTTCCAGCAGGAAGCCATGGAGAAACGGAGCGGGAGGTGGTCTGCTTGGCCATGCTGTAGTGGCTGATGACGGTGTAAAAGCGGCCGCGGCTGTTGGCGTCCTGGGCGGTGTAGTAGGCCTCCAGTGAGGCAGGGATGCAGCGCTTGTGCTGTTGGAAAAAATAGGAATATGTAACATTAGAGCTATGAATTTTGTCTCCAAATTTGTTGTCAGCATACGAACATTATTATTATTTCAGTGTTATCATTTAAATGCTTCAACGTGACAAATGTGCACCACACACATCTCTATTACTCTGTCATCATCATAAATTATTTACTAATCATTTAAGAAAGTATATTAAGTATTTTTAATTACTTCATATGTGTTTGAAATATTTTTCAAATGTGCTGCATTTATGGTTAACTACAATATACTTTAATTGTATTTTTATTTAAAGTTGTATGCCATGTTTTTACATAAATTTGTAATTATACATATGTAATAATGAAGATTTTAATTTGCCATTTTTTGGCCTTTAAAATTGTGAAATTTTGTCTAAAAACAAAGTGGGAGTTTGTATTATTTTGAACAACTATATGAATTTTACAGCAGTATATATTTACAGTATTTTTCTCTTAAGTAATTGCATTTGACAGTTCAATGGATTAGTTTTATTTTCAGACATTAGTAGTTTAGTCAGATTAAACAACCATTACAGATGGTATGTAATTTAATTCATTGCTTAAATAGTCTTGAAATAATGAGTGAAATAATGTGTGTTTAATTGGCTAATGACTGTAAAAATGTTTTCCAAAGATATTTTGTTGCACAGGTGAAGTGTTTTAATTAGCACTGACGGGTTGTAGTTTAATAAATGAAGAACATGATGAAGAAGTTTTGTGTTCATCTACTTACCTTATACACAAAGCCATCCGGGCAGGTGTGGTCATAGGTAAAGGCTTTGTACACCACCAGAAACACTATGCAGGCCAGAAAGGCCAAGGCCAGTATGATGAGGATGGTCACCTGTATATGGGAAAAAAAGACAAAAAGTTTATTACTGTGCCCTTCTAGCTACTCTAGAAGTCTTTAAGGTTGACACTTTTCTTGTAGCTCAAACAGTAGACCATGCCAAGGTCATGAGGGAAAAGCAAGTCACTTTGTAATAAAGCATTTGCCAAATGCATAAATCTAGATAAAATGGTCATAACCTTGTACATTGCAAAGATAGTAGTGAGAATAAAACAGAACTGAAAAAATGACATTACATTTGAAATATTATTGCCTGAATAAAACTAGTAAAAATCAGTTTGATTTGTATGAAAAACTGTAACACGACCAAACAAAGAACATGCTTATTTTTTTAAATTATCATTTATGTAAAAAATGATATTCAAATACACCTGAAAATAAGTCTGAAAACATCAAGTGAATCTGCTTCTCAAGTGAATTTATCTCAGAATTTAGAATTTAGTAACCCTAACTGTTTCATGTCCAACATTTGTTTAAAAGTGATAAGAAATATTTCTGCTTATATTTTTCCAAGTTGGATGCATGATGCCATCATGAAAGATATACATTTATGTTGTTCTCACATGTTATGATAAATGGACTCAAAAGTGTGTCGTACAACGACACTGCATGGGCGTCAATTATAAAACAAATGCAAAACAACTTGCAGTTTCGAGCACTCTGTTCTTTAGCCCTCTGCAAAGGAAAAGACAGAACTGGGGCTAAACGGTCGGATGGAGACCATAGTGTGATCACAGCTCTGTTGTCTTTTTTTCCCCATCAGTGCTAATTTTTTCACATCACTGTCATCTTCAAGTACATTCACCTCACAGGATGCAGTTCAATCTGTCACACTACATTTATCTCGATAAAGCAGCTCATATAATAAATCTGAGTGGTCCAAACTAGAAATCCAAGGCTTAAAGAAGCCATTTCTCGACCAGACCAGACTAATTTGTCAGGTGCGATTAGTTCTGTAAAAATTCAGGCCACTTTTAGCTTTTTACTCCAACAAACATCAAATGGATGTTTTTGAGGACTGACTAATTAGAATTATGCAAATGGAAATTAAAGATAAATGAGAGAAAACCAGTTGACATCTGAATATTTCAGAGCTCTCCAAGATACTGAAAAATGCCTGTGCTGTCAGAAAAGTGCTGCAACCCTTCTACTAAATCAATAAAAAAACTGCCATCTTACATCAAAATTACTATTAACAACTGAATCCACAGCACTATGGACACTGTATTTTTGTGACCCTGGTGTAGCTGATTTTAAGAAAACTGAGGGTGTATAACTGAACTGTATGTTTGAGAGTGAATATCAGATTAATGGAAATTTTTCTACAGATATTTTGGTTCTGAACTAAATCGCACCAGATACAAAGATTGTTCCAAAATATTATGCTGTCTCCTAAGATATGTAATTTTGGCAAAATCTAAGGTATATACCAACCCAGGCTCATTGGAAATACGTGCCTCTACATACATTTCTGCAATCCCGTAATTATGTACCTTATTGTACGTTTCGCGGCAGTTTCAAAGTGAAATGTCCAGAGAGTGGCACTAAAACACGTTTAATACGTGCCCATGGCACGTTTTTATTACGTTGGTACAGGCACGTATTGCTGTGTTTTTATTATGCTGACTGAGGTACGTTTTGCGGCCATTCAGAATTCAAATATCCGGTGAGTGTCTAAAGATTAATGCTCTATCATGTTGGAAATATCCCCTACACCAAACCCAAACCTAAACCCACCCAATAGTGTTAACAAATGCAAAAGTAATATAAAAACGTATTTGCTGATGCAGCCATACTATTTTAACTTCCTTATGCGGATTTGAGCTGTTTAGTCGAACCGTAGTTTCACGGGGATTCGTACCAGAGCTCTTCATCACCTAAGTGCAACGAAATCTACTAGATTAGAAAACTCATGCATATGAAGCTGTATATGTGACGACAACGTTCAAAAGTATCAGTTTTCAAATCGTGCAGGATGTTAAAATTGTTTTGAAGTCATAACATAACATTCTGCAACTAATTGTGTAAAAATTAGCCTTTATTAATCAAAAATATACCTGTAAATTATACTTTTGTGTGAAAAAGAATAAAAGTTGTCAGAGTTTTACTGCCTCTAGTGTTCATTTCAACTGGAAACTGCAGCAATTTGTATGTATAGGTACGTTTTTTCAGTTTTGCAGAAATGTATGAATAGGCACGTATTTCCAATGAGCCTAGGTTGGTATATACACATATACATCATACATTCAACTCAACAGCAAAACTGTTTGTGTTCTAGCACTGGCAGATTTGTTTTTCACTCTTTTTAAGAAAAACAAATGAAAAAATCTGCCATAAGGCAAAATGCATAATTGGGAACTAGGATCCAAGACCATCAAATAACATGATAGTGTTTAGAAGGACGATGTTGAACAAAGTTACAATATCCATCCAAGATAAGTGTTGAGAGAAATGTTTCATTTGAATGCTGAAGTACTGAAAACGTTAACATTTAAATGGAACTATTTTACCTTAAGGGGTATTTTTGTAGGCTTCCGGTTCCATCGTCCTGAAGTCATTGGGTTTTGTTTAAATTAGGGCTGCAAGATTAATCGCATGCGATTGTCATGCGCATCTCATCAGTAAAGCCGGTTCTGTGATTAGTAATTAATCTCCTTCACGTGCTTTCAGATGGAGCGGCATTTAATACACAGAGCCGTAGATCGCTGACAAGCTACGCAATATCGCGTTCATAATCGAATGCAATTCATCTGCGATTATGAACGCGATATTGCGTAGCTCAGAGTGAGACCACCAGGAGGACTGAGCACCTGACTTCCCTGACTTGTCTGATGACCTGAAGGAGCAGGGCAATCAGAGGGAAGGCATAAAGGTGAGAACCGGGCCACTCGTGGGCCAGAGCATCCTATTCCCTCGAGAAATATGTTGGGCAGTGAGCGTTGTCTTAAGGCGAAGAGGTCTACCTATGCCCTCCCGAAGACAGACCAAATCGTTTGAACCACTTGGGGATGTAGTCTCCATTCTCCTGGAGCTACATTGTCCCAGGACAGCATGTCCACTCCTTGGTTCAGTCTGCCCTGCATGTGAACTGCCCTCAGTTAGAGTAGACTGAACTGCCCAAAGGAGGAGGCGTCTTAGCATCCTGTAGGCTACCATCATTGTGTTGTCCAAACGGACTAGGACGTGGTGCCTTCTTAAGACTGCTAGGAAGGTTTTCAGGGCTAGAAAAACCGCCAACATCTCTAAGCAGTTGATGTGTAGTCATTGCTTTGAGCTTTGAGCCAAAAATGAAGGAGGCGCATATGAAGAAAGCCCAACGGAATCACAGAGGAGATGGCTAACATGAGGCCGAGCATCTTCTGGAAACTCTGAGGGGACGAGAAGAAGGATGCGAATCAGCTCACTGTCTACGCTGGCCCGTGCTGAATCCTTGGGAGGAAGGATGCTGGGATTCTCGCCAGAACACGCCTACTCCTCTGCATCTGAATTTGTCATCAGCAACAGCTTTCTCCTCAGATCTGCCAGAAGGAAATGAAGCCACTCACTGCAGACGAGGGGCGCTGATCCTTATGTGCAAAATACACTGGCGAGTCGAGGCGCTGTGTGGAGAGTGAAGCACATGGGACTTGTGCCAGCGTGAGTTCACTTGAGCCCAGTTAATCAGTCCACACACTCACGGCACAACATTGACGCAGTGGAAATTTGCTCAGGAAAGGCTCTTTTAAGTTGATAGATGGTGACTCTAGAGGCGATCTTCCGCTGTCGAGGCTCTTCTACAGGGAGTTAGCTTTGAGCTTCTTGCTGCTTCTCCTTTAGAGTCCAGCGAGGAGATGATTTTCACACTGAAGGAGAAAATTCTGATGAAATGGCTCTAAGAGCTGACTTATATACTTATATTCGCCCCACCCCTTTTGGCGGGCTGAAGCGCTATTTGTTCATTCAGCTACAGGAATGTGAACAAATCAGGCTTCAGTATTCAGAGTAAACAGGAGTTTACCCATTTTGGCCCACTGATGCAACGGGAGAGAACATTCAAAAGGGAACTTAGTCTGCTAGTTTGCTTTTACAACTTCATTGTGTTTATAATCGCACTCTTGCAAACTATTCTAACTCAAACTTTGAAGGATTTTTTTTTTAATAAAGACTGAAAGAGTTGTCAGAATATGGTGGTATAGTCATGATGTAGTTAGCATCACTGCAGCACTCCATATTGATATTTTTTTTTTGGCACATTATTATATTATCATGTTGTTAGCTTAGCATCATGCTAATGTCAAACCCTTTGGAAATCAACTGTACAAGCACTTCACACAAACACTATTTGTATGGCCTATTAAGAGCATTTCAGATGCTACTTTTGAGGGTCTATTTCATTTTAGGATATGGAAGCACACAGTTAAGCAGATTACTAGTTAAGAAAAACATTACTAGAGATGCATGATAGTAACTACAAGCGAGGTAAAATGCAAAACACAATATCAACTGGATAATAATTTTAGAATCATATGATTGTTATCATATGATTGTTCTCTCTCTCCATTTATTCATTCTCTTATCACAGATTAAACAAGTGTACAGCCTGATGTCCTTGGCCAAAACTGGCCCCATTTGTACCATGTTGCTAAGTGGTGGGACTACTGCCAAAATGGCTGGGTGCCTTTCATGCTCTGAGTAGCATCTAGATTTGAACCACTTTAGTGTTTTAAGCCACCCCCTGATGGGACATTTTCAAAAAAGTTATGTTTTCTTGGAAATCCTGCATGAAATTTGGCTATGGTTTGATGGAGAAAGTCTTGAATTGTCTTTTTCACTTCAATCTGAGCACCTGCTGTTGTTTGCAGGATAAATAAATTAATACTTATTCATTATTTTTGCATATTATTAATGCTGTCTTCATAGACATTTCATCCCTATCCACCACAAAAGAAAGATAGGGAGCCACAAAAAAAGCCTAATTCTGGCAAATCAAATCCAGACAGAGGACAGAATCGGCATAAAATGAGGTCATTCTGACTCAAATGTCAATGTGTTTGTGGCACACAAGACATACCACCATCTGCTTTCCTGTTTGTCACCCCCCACATAGTTTATTAATCACTATTGTGCCCTACTGATGAGCCTCAAGGTTGTAGGGTGTTATGTTGTTTTTCTTGGTCCCTAGTGTTGTTTTTTGGGGTCAGATTAATCTATGTTCAGAAAAAACCATAATCCCCAGGGTGGATTTATTCAATAGCTCATCTTCTCTGGAGTGCTGGGAGTATTAATGCTTCATGCTGATTCTGCATGTACTATAGTACCTTTATTATAAATCAAATGCATGCAAAGATGCACAGATGGAAAAAAATCTGAAAGTCAATATTACACCAATAGACGTTAAAATACAGTAGTCAACATCTGAAGTGGATCAAAACCTTTAATCAAAGTTACACATGAATTTTGAACAATACCTGTTCTTGTCTTAGGACAACTTTGATGAACTTTTTTTGATCCATTTCTAATGTTGACTACTGTACTTTGCTATATTCTGACTGAGGAATACTACATGCAAAATTTAAAAGTACTGTACTTTCTCTATTTGGCAAGCTCCAATCTAACTGGCTGACTATATTTTTTGGGGAGTAAGGATTCAGATTCAGATTCATTCTTTACTGTCCCCAAAAAAGAGGAAACTTGTTTCCACAGACTGTACCCGAGCTGTAGTACACAATACACACATAAGCGATACACACATATTTCCACCAAATACAAATATACAGAGTCAGTGCACATGATGTTGCACCAGATGTACATCAGCAGTCCTACACGTATATTACCCAGAAGGTAGTAGCACCAACAAAACAATATAACTTTTAAATTACACACTCCCCAGTTTCTGTGAATTTAACATTC
>JAFVLL020016114.1:0-25568 GCA_021397915.2 Tor tambroides
CCAAAATGTGAAATAGGGTGAAGAAATGCAGTCATGATGATAATGAGAAAAGCTCTCTCTCTCTCTCTCTCTCTCTCTCTCTCTCTCTCTCGTAAGTGTATGTTTTAAAGGTATGTTTGAGGTTTGTTTAAAATTTCAAAACTTTTATTACTTTTCAAATCAATACTGTGATGTCATGTTTTGCTTATAGATGGACTATTTTGGCAAGTTCCTGGACAGCAGCATCACTCTCTAGAAGCCACAGGTTATGCAGTGCTTGCCCTGGTGATGGCAAAGGATTTCGAGAGAGCTGGACTAGCAGTGCGTTGGCTGGGAAAGCAACAGTCTCGCTATGGTGGTTATGGCACAACACAGGTATTTTAAGTGACAATGCATAATTTTGTGGCCTGATTGATTTATATAGTTTACAATAGGGATGCACAATATTTTCGGACTGATATTGGAATTGGCCGATAATGGCTTTAAATGTAAACATCTGCCCGATATGTAATATTATGCCGATACGTCTTGCCGATAAGAGGAATACATTAACTCACATGTGCTCAGGGTGTACTAGTGATTAGATCACGTCAGCAGTGTGGCTCATTCTTGAAGCAAAGTTTTGTCTGAATGATGATTAGATTCACTCTTTTGGATTGATGCATTTAATCTGCGAAAGAATGTACAGAATGAAGTGATCTGATAGAGTAAACAGTAATAGCATGTGCAGTGGCAGCAGTGACAGCCTCCCCCAGGTCCTAATGCCTGCTCAGTAAGGCGTTTTAATCTGTAGGGGGCGCTGTTGGCCTACTTCTAATTCAATTAAAAGTAAAACAGCCTACACAAATAGCATTTGTGTAACAGACTGTGTTTCTCATTAAATAAAGCAGTAATTGATGTCAAAAAATGAGTATGTTTTGATTTAATGGTCAGAAGCTATAGCTTACATGAAAAAAAAATTCACAAATATGACACCTGTAAATTAAATAATTTTATATATACTGATATATTCATTAATGTGTAATATGTTTTATTTTTTAAACAAATCATAAGCTCTAAAAGATTTTCAAAATTTTTACAACTTTTGCTTTAGACCATCTTCAAATGTTAAATCTTAAAATAAAATGTTAGGGTTAACTGCATCTTTCTAGGGAAAAAAATGCAGCGATTGATATATAGTTTATTTATAGTTATTTTCAAAGCTTCAATGTACTGTCAAAAAACTTTCATTATTTTTTAATTCTAACAAATAAGTTCTTGTTAAAAACTAACCAAAATTAAAAATAGTTTTCTTATAATTTCTGCACACGAGAGACTTGGTGTTGTTTCCAAACAAAAGGAAATATATCGGTATCGGTATCGGCCAAAATGAGCTGAAAAATATCGGCATATCGGATATCGGCAAAAATCCAATATCGTGCATCCCTAGTTTACAATTTATGTTGTCCTCCTCATTTTGTTCAACCCTTGGGGTTATTTTAATTTAAGGGGATACTGTGTTTTATTGATATACCAATGAAATTGGTCACTTTAGAGGCTGATATCTATGCACTTCCAAAACATCCATGTGGAGACAACTTCACCCTCACTGAGAAATCCTCCAAGTTTTGAATGCCTGAATAAGTGTGAAACGCAAATGTGATTTCTGTTTTTTGTGTTCCATGCCATGAAATATAATTTGGATCATGAAATTATCAGAATTTCAATTTTTATGCTTAAAGTTCTTTGTAAAAGTAATGAGAGTGAATGAATATAGCAGCAGTGAGACTAATTGGCAATGTCTGTTTAGGCAACGATCATGGTCTTCCAAGCCGTGGCTGAGTACCGCATTCAGGTTAAGAAGGCAGACATTAATTTGGACCTGGAGCTGGCTGTGCAGGAGAGAAAAAAGAACACCATAATTGCTTTAAGAACGTCAAACAATCAACTTACACGTTCAGACAAGGTCTGGAAATAAATGAATATTTGCACCCTTAATGCTGAGAAATAGAATGAAAACGTTGTCCGATGCACATTTACACCATACACAGTCTGATTCACTCATTGTTTGCAATAATCGATTCACCCTAAAAGTGTGTTTTCTTATCTGTCTGCTTCATGGACTGAATGTCACAGTTTGACATTACAAAGAGTTTCAATATCACAGCTCAAGGGACGGGGGTGGCCATGCTCTCGGTGAGTATTCATGCACAGACTCATGATGTCTTCACCAGCATGCTGTTCTGTGTTCAAGAGCTCCTGTCCTTCCTCTCAGGTCTTTTCTGTCTATTATGCTCTGCCTGAAGAAAAAGACTACGACTGTAACGCGTTTGATCTCAGTGTGCAGATGGAGAAAGAGTCAGCAGGTAGAATTCATCAGGAGAACGAGACATGACTGCTTTGTTGCAAAATAAGGTTGAATTATGATGTTATCTTTTTGTATGTAGTATCTTATGATGGAGCCTCCGAAAGTTACCAGATCACCATTGAATACATGTGAGTATATATGAACTATTCTAACTTTAAACAAGATTCACAGTAACCCATTCGTCTGGTGCATTTGTCCCATTACTTTGTCTTCTCTGAAATGTCCAGAAAGACCAGATGATCAGATGACTGTTTATTAATTTATAAAGAATGTGTCACGGCATCAAGCTTTGCAATATTTTTAAGAAAAACAGGCGAAGCGATGTTAAATGATGCTTTACATGTGATCAGTTTGCAGAAGGGGAAACTGTGAGGTATGTTGGTAAACCTTAACCCAACCAGCAAATAGATTATTAATAGATTATTCCATCATACTAATCCTCCTTTGCAGTTTCAAAGACCAGTTAAGAAGCTCAACCATGGCTATTTTGGACATTGGTCTGCTGACAGGTTTCAAAGTGGATGAACGGGATCTTTCAAAGGTAAATAAACAGCATCAATGATTGTGAAAGATCATAAAATCCTTAAATATTTGAGTCTAACACATTCACTTGAATTCATTACTTGAGTTAAAATAAATTCATATAATGGACATTAAGGGTCAGTTTTACTAACAGCTTGCGCCAACGCAAACCATCTTTTGGCGTTAAAATTGTACTGTCATGTTTTATTAAAGATGCTCAGTGAAGAATTAGCACTGAAAAGGCATGGACACAGTTATTTTTGCGCCTGACCTTACTGAATATGCATTTGTAGGAGTTTCCCTTTCAGATGCAAAATTTATGGGAGAAAATTACTCAAATGAATCACGCAACGAGATTTACTAACGTTTGCGCTCGTCAATTTACTGGCATTTGCGCCATTATTTAACACCCCAAAAAAGTCTTAAACTATTTTGCGCTTGAAATGGCTGCAATTATTGCTGCCAGGAGGAGGCACCACAGAGAACAGAGAGCACGAGGTAGAAGCGAGAGGATTTTTTTCACAAATTTATTTGGAATGCCAGAAGAACACATTATGCGAACATATAGCTTGCCAAGCCATGTTATTTTTAATTTGCTTCAGGAAATAAAAGACGACTTGGAACCCTCAACGAGGAGGTCATGCAATACCAGGTCTATCAAAACTTCTTGCAACCCATTTTTTGGCCTCCGGTTCTTTTTAATGTACTGTAGCTTCTTTGTTCTTTATTTACGACTTCTCTAATTTGTGCTGCACTTGGTATTTTGCATTGGTCGACATTTAAATGAGATGTTGTGTCTGTGTTCTTTAATTTGCACGTTGTTAGTAAACTACCCCCAGAAATTTCCATGCCCATCGGCACTGTTTTGGAATTGTGCTCTTGCGCTAATCTGCCCTTTTTAGTAAAACTGGCCCTAAAACTGCAACTCCTGCCTGTTTTTCTCTTACGATTTTGCCACCAGTTATCCAGTGGTAAGGATAAGTATATTCAGAGCTTTGAGCTGAACAAGGAGCTATCAGAGCGAGGATCTCTTATCGTCTACATAGATAAGGTACACTGCCACTGTTCCCGTATTTGTTGTGTTTTTAATTTATCTTTTTGGATGTAGTGGACATGCAGGTGATTGCAACTGATTTTTTTTTCTCTCATTTTTTGGGTGAATTGCTGTTTGGTGTAGTGATTGCTCATAATAATAAAGTTTTTACTTAATGTTTTTTAGGTTTCTCATAAAGAGAAAGAAAGGATTGTCTTCAGAATGCACAAGATGAATGAAGTGGGAATGCTGCAGCCCGCCAGAGTCAGTGTGTACGAGTACAATGCTCCAGGTGCGCGATATTTGCCAACAAATGTTCATTTGGAGGACTAGAAAAGAAATGCATATAACTATTTCTTTACCAAACTTGACAATATACACAAATACACACATTTTTGTGGTAGGTTGTGTGATAAATCAAGTATTCTTTTCTCAGTTCTTGTGTATGATTCAACTAAACAGTGGCCTAAAGCCCAAAACACACTGCTCGATTTTAGCAATCCGATAAGATCACTGCATGTCACACTGTGCGACATGGATCTAATAAACTTGGCTACGACGTGTGTGTAGACTGTTCGATGATGACACCTATTGACTCATATGCTACGACATACGTTACTATAGTATAATAAAACGTCATCAGTATGTGCTAGTGGTAAACGAAAAGAGCAAGATAAATCACACTTTAGCAGTTGTATTTTTTATGTGTGCTTAAAAAAGTGGAAGCGGTGAAAGTGGAAGGTATAAGAGCTTGAGGTAAGCAGTTTTATGTTTTAGCGCCATGTTGCATTGATTTCATGTCGCATTTTTATTGGTTGGTCAGTAAACGTGGATCGTACCTGCAAACACACTGTGCGATGATCATGCTGTATTGCAGGCTATCTTTGGTCGCAAGACTGTGACAACAGCCGTCTTTGAACCTCTCCCACTCTCATAAGACCACCGATTAGGAGCCACGATCACAGAAATCGCCACAATTGTTTCACAATGCCAATCTTTCGTCTGGGACACCTGAAAATCAAGCAGTGTGTTTAGGGCTTAAAGCAGCTCAAGAATAAAGAATGAAGAACAAAACTGAGCTTGCATTCCGATAAAATAAAAAGTAAATGTTACCGATAAGAAATTAATATGGGAGCTATTCCCTTATGCAAATGGAAATGCTTATTAAAGCACGCAATTCCATATGATTTACCATTTTGGCACATAGTGTAGGACAAATACTGCTGACATATTCAATCTAACCTGCATATTTGGACAGATAAGCGTTGTGTGAAGTTTTACCATCCTTATAAGAAAGATGGATCGCTGAACAGACTCTGCCATGAAGAGCTATGCCAGTGTGCTGAAGGTTTGTACACTTCAAACGCAAGATGAACATACAGAATGATTAAAACATATAATTTCATGAAGTCTCCATGAGAAAGAAAGAGAGACAAAGCGTGGTAAATGAATGAAATATCCTTACAGAGAACTGCAGTTTGCAAAAGAATGAACGCATTGATGAGGATAAACGTGAAGAAAAGGCCTGTGAACGTGAAGTGGAATACGGTAAACATCCTGAATGCTTTTTTTGTGTGTTTGAGTTAATTACTGTAGCAATAGAGAATGTTAGATCAAGTCTTGTGCAATAGCTGTCCCTCTCAGGACTGTCTTATTTTCTTAATGAAGACTCAGTATGGGTCAGTTCTTATGTGGAGCTGTTATGTATAGATGATCATGTAACACATTTGTCTTGTAGTTTATAAAACCAGTGTGTTGGAAATGAGCTTCTCATTGCATGCGGACGTCTATAATATGACAGTTGAGCAAGTGCTGAAGGAAGGTATGGGTTGCCATTTTCTATGACTCTGGATTGTGACACCTCCATTGCACTGGCTTTATCCTCAACGGTTTGTGTCTGTGTTTGTTTTCAGGCTCTGATCCAGATGCATATGGAAATGTGAGGTCGTTTTTGGCTCATTCTTTCTGTAGAGATTTTCTGAAATTTGAAAAAGGCAAGACGTACCTGATCATGGGCCAAACCAAAACCCTTCCAAGGATTGGCGGAAAGTATGACATTGAGTTTGGTTCATGAGGAAATTGGCTGATCTTGTAGTTAGTGCAGTTAGTGCAACATTCTCACTTTTCTCAATCATCGTAGGTTGAGGTACCACTTGGGTGAGGACACCTGGATTGAATACTGGCCAACAGACAAGGAAGGCCAGACACCAAAACATCGAGCAACATACATTGGCATCACCTCGCTTGAGAACAAGCTCAGCCGATTTGGATGCTCCACTTAAAGATTTTTTACTGATCTTACAGCCACAAGCTTTTAATTCTAGTAAATTGTCAGATTTATTAAAAGTTGCAGAGTTTTTATTTTAAAGTTCATGCTCAGTTCACTTGTGAGTCAAGTGAAATATAATCATTTGAAGCAATTTATCAAATAAAATTTGCAAACATAAAATAGTCCTTGTACTTAATTCTTTACAGTCATTTTTTATGAGATTCAATTCCAGTTTTATAAACTTCTGTGCTGAATGTGGAATTTGCAGATTTATTTTAAGATTTATTGATTTTATTTTATTTTATGACTACTTAGTAAACAAATACCAAACCAATACCAATGAAAAAGTCCATTTTCAAAGCCCTACCAGAGGATGTGAAAAAGCAAGGAAACCAATGTAGATTACTGCAGTGATACTGTACAGTATGACACTATAATTAGACAATATATTTTAAATGTATTTAACAGGTTAAAGGGGTCATCAGATGCAAAACTCACTTTTACATGTTGTTTGAACATAAATTTGTGTTGGCAGAGTTTGTACACAACCACCCTATAATGATAAAAATCCACCCAGTGGTATTTTTTTAATCCTCTGGTTGTGTTCGGGTCAAATTGACCCGGAGAAGATTTTCTAAAATACTAGTTACTGTTATCACATTGGACTCAAACTTCCTGACTTTGTTCACACAGGGTATGAGTACTTATCAGATTTTTTTTAGAATTTTCGTGGGTTTTATTTCACCTAGTCACACTTGTGGTGTTCCCAGTCAAAAATGACTGGACTCCAAACAATTGCTTATAAATCTCTCATTTTGCTATATTATCACCAAATATTGGATTCATTCTTTTTGTCAACTTGTTTTCTTTCATTTAGGACTGGTTTTGTGTTTCTATTTGCATCTGATTAATCGTAGGCCTCATTTATCTGAAAGAAGGCACCTAATTTTCTGAATGAAAAAAAAAAAAAAAAATATGAATAATTTTCACAATATGAGATAAAAAAAATTATGAAAATTTGCACTATCACATTAGTGTGCTTTAATGTGTAATCAGGAAGTTTGCTTTTAAATGCTTTTAATTTGTACAAAATTGCAAAAAGTCACACTTGTCAAAAATGGCCGGCCATTGAAAGTGAATGGGGAAGATCACAAAAAACAGCACCAGTACTCTGTGAGACCATGAAAGCCTCAAAACCTATTGTCATAATGTTTTGTCTAGAATATGTGATGAAAGAAAAGATTATTTTTAAGTCAATGCAGGCTAAAGTTTGAGCGTGTGTGTGTGTGTGTGTGTGTGTGTGTGTGTGTGAGATGTGTGAGAGAATAATTCATGAAAGAAAACAAGTTGACAAAAAGATTGAATCCAATATTTGGTGATTATATAGCAAAATGAGAGATTTGTAAGCAATTGTTTGGAGTCCGATCATTTTTGACCTGGAACAACACAAGTGTGACAGGAATCCGAACACAACCAGAGGGTTAATCTTTATAAGTAATATCCCTTACGAAAAATAAGTTTAGTCAAGTGTGCTATTAGTATACTTTTTCAAAACAAAAAATAGGAAAGTATATTTTTAGTCTACTTTTTATGTACTTCTCAGAAATGGGCTTTGTGTACTTCTCAGAAATATACTTGTGCTCCTAGAATCCGTGTTTTCATTGTTATATGGTAGGGAGTGCTAGTACACATCTTCTGTACAGAATCCCCCCCTCCCAAAAAAAACACAAGTGAAGAAGAAACCAAAACAACAGATGCTTCCACATGTAATCTAACATGATCATCAGACATAAAACAGCATCAAAACTGTGTAATGTTATGGAATAAAATGTCAACCGATGAAGAGGTAATAATGGCTGTCAAGCTTTGTGGTGTTGATCGACTAATAATAATTTGCATGGTTTGATGTGATATGAGCTAGTCGAACGTTACACTTAATCACCATTGGTAGCGCGATTTATTGTAATGCTTTTTTTCCTCAGTTGATCAGAACAAGCGTGGCAGGCTTGTTACTTACTTGTACAGACAATATAAGGTGAAAATTCTTATTTGGGTCATATATTCCAAGATGTAGGCTAGAATCTGTGATTACTAAGTACAGGATTCACACTGGTGTGGTGACTGACAGCTACACTTTCTCCTCAAAAACATTAGATTCCATCCACGCCGGAGCTGTGCCAGAGTACAACCCACGCAATGAAGATAATTCCGCAAGTAACTGCAACTCCAGGTTTTCAAACAGAGATGGCGACAAAGAGGCAAAACTCAGTATGCTTAATAAAATAAACTTGAAGTATACAGCATTTTGGTAAGGGATCCCCTTTTTCAAATCAGGCCATTCTCAGCTTCTTGTCGGTGGAGCTCCCACGATAGTTGATTGACACGGCCGTCTTACCTTAGACCCGCCCTAAATGAGAAGAGTGAGCTGTCCGCCATTGTGTCGACTTACTTCGGTGCAGGGGAAGACAAGATGTCTCCTAAGCAATTGAGGTGTTCTGTTGTTGGATGTAATAATGAACATAGCAGTCGTCATTTACTCCTGACATCTAAGCCGCTGAAGATGCAGAGGATTGACGTTACTTTCATTTTTGAAGGAAATGCAACCGACGATCTACATAAATGCATCTATGGTCGCGCAAATCATTTGTGATCCAGCTTCATCTACAGCAGAATTGAATATAAGGTTTTTTATGCATCTTTGCAAATAACCTTTTTTAATTATGTGCTAGTTAGCAACTTTCGTGGCTAAATGCAGCTGAAGTAAACATTATGGCTTGTCAGCCCACAGAAGTGAGGGGCGAGGTCAGCAGAGCTCATTAGCATTTAAAGGCAAATACAACAGAATGGCTCGCTCTAAAAAGGGCCTATTATGACGGTAAAAATTGGTGTTTTTTGCACTGAGAAATTTTAACCAAAGTATGTTATAGACTTCTCATTAAGACCCTAAAGAATCATATCAACTTGTGGAAAATGGGCATCTGATGACCCCTTTAATTGTGCACTATAATAAGCAGTAGATGGATTAAGTAACAAATGGCAAAAAGCGAAGTGACAGAGAGATACCTCTTAGGATCGCTTAACAAGCATCTGAGAGCAAAATGTTTTCTGCTGTCATTTGATTTTTAAAGACAGTTCTTTCATTTATTATCTCAGCTTTCAGCTTTTGTTGAAAGTATTTTCCTATGGAGGTTCCTTGATGCACATGCTTTCTGTGAATTATTTGAAGAATGGGGCAACAAGGTTTCAGATCTAGTGATTGAGAGGAAAAAGAAATGAGAAAGTTTGTTGTGCCACTAATAACAGATGCTTGGTTTGTTTCTAGAGAAATTGTAGGTTCTTAATAAAGAGAGTACTTCATTGTACAGTTTTGTTTTTGAATTTCTTTTTTTTTTTTTTTGATTATTTCTGTAAAAGTAAAACCTTTATAGCATGCAAGCTCCATCATAATTCATTTAACACAGTTAATCATCCAATTTCTGAGAAAAATCCAGAAAAAAAAAAAATATATAAAATCTTTGTTCAACAGCTTAAATAAAACCAGCTGAAATACTGCAAAGTTTTCCAGCCCAGACTGATCAATAGAAGAGCAGCAGCTTTACCAAAGGTTGCATTTGCACAACAGGTTTGTGTAGGTCATTTACGGGAAATCTCACTGCTGTGAACTCTGTTCTTTACCACAAACAGCTCCAAAAGCAGCTCCTTCTGTCAGATTTAAAGAACTATAAAACCGTTTTAAAGGAAAATAGAAAAGGAAGATAGAAAATAAATTATACAACCATTTAAATACTTGAACATTATTACGGTATATTGAACCTGCTTTGGCTTAATCAGTTCTAAAGCGCATGAATTCAGATGGGAAGTCTTGGCGGGCGTGAGTTCAGGTAAAAGTGCGCTAGACCCGAGTCTGCACAAACATGAACACAGACTCCCACAAACAGACAAAGATGGACGTGAAGCTGCTGTTTCTGACTGTTTTTCTTCTGTCCTCACCGCTCCTCACGTTATCTGACCACCTGTGAGTTGCAAACACACAGTTTTTATTAATAGGTTATTAATTAATTTGTGTTTATTATTAGTTGAGGTCGGGGCTACTAGCTTAATACCTAAGCTTGGTTCAGTCACACAAATGTCTGTTTTGTATGGCAGTGGTTTTGTATGTTGTTTTTTTAGACACCAAAGACAACAAAGTTAATTTCCAATGGGGCATGTTGTCATGTGTTTTATTTACTTATTGTTTTAACAATTTTTTTTTATTATTAATTGTATTAATATGTAATTTTAATGCAATGTAATAAGTAATATTTCTTGGCCAATACATGTTTGTTTGATTGTCACCTTTTGCATATCTGCTGTTTTCATGAAGTTTGAGTGTTTATAAAATTTGATGTTTTATAAATTGCTTTAACAGATTCCACTGTGACAACTTACCCCATATACTGTGGCAGCTCTGTGCTATGGCTTTGGGGCATGTTGTCACAGACAACATGTGTTCAATGTATCTTCTTTCAAAAGTAAATCTACCATGCATACCGGTGTCCAGTACATTTTATTTTTCAGGATTTCTAGCTTTTTCATTTGATCTCCTGTTCTGTCAGATTTGTTCTGTCAGCTCCTAATTTGCTGAGGGTGGGTTCCTCAGAGAACGTGTTTGTGGAGGCTCAGGATTACTCTGGAAGTGACCTGAATGTGAGGATCGTAGTAAAGAACCATCCAAAGAAGAACCTGGATATACTGTCTAAATCAGTGACACTGACTGCAGACAACAATTTCCAGATCCTTACAGATATAAAGGTGACACGACTTTCACTTTGTTTTTACAGTATGTAAGCATACAGTCGTGGCCAAAAATATCGGCACCCGATAAATACTGTATGATCAAAGAAAGCTGTGAAAATTAATCTGCATTGTTAATCCTTTTGATCTTTTATCTAAAAAATTCACAAAAATCTAACATTTCATTGGATAATAAGAATTTAAAATGGGGGAAATATCATTATGAAATAAATGTTTTTCTCAAATACACATTGGACACAATTATTGGCACCCCTAGAAATTCTTATGAGTAAAATATCTCTGAAGTATATTCCCATTCCCATTCAATGTTACGAAACTGCCTGGAAGAGGACGTGTGTCTACATTGTCCTAATGCACGGTGAGAAGGAGAGTTTGAGTGGCCAAAGACTCTCCAAGGACCACAGCTGGAGAATTGCAGAAAATAGTTGAGTCTCGTGGTCAGAAAACCTTAAAAAAAAATTGTCAAACAGCACCTACATCACCACATGTTGTTCGGGAGGGTTTCAAGAAAAATTACCCTAGCTCATCCAAAAACAAACTCCAGCATATTCAGTTATCAGACACGACTGGAACTTCAAATGGGACTGGCTTCTATGGTCAGATGAAACAAAAAAATTAGCTTTTTAGCAGCAAACACTCAAGATGGGTTTGGTGAACACATGGATAAAAAGTACCACATGTGTACAATGAAATATACTGCTGTATTTTTGATGTTGTGGGCCTATATTTCTGCTGGAGGTCCTGGACATCTTGTTTAGACACATGGCATCATGGATTTTATCAAATACCAACAGATAAAAAATCAATAAGTGACTGACTGTTAGAAATCTTATAATCATGTTTGGATCTTCCAACCATACGATAATCCTAACACAAACCTCAAAAACAACACAAAAATGGGTCACTGAGAACAAAACCAAGCTTCTGCGATGGCCATTCCAGTCCTCTGACCTGAACCCTGTAGAAAATGAGTGGGGTGAACTGAAGAGAAGAAGCACCGTCATGGAGCTGGAAATCTGAAGGGTCTGGAGTGATTCTGGATGAAGGAATGGTCTCTGATCTCTTGTCAGGTGTTCTCTAACCTCATCAGGCATTACAGGAGAAAATTTTGAGCTGTTAAACTGGCAAATGTAGGTTTCAAAAAGTTTTGAATAAAAGGGTGCCATTAATTGTGGCCAATGTGTATTAGAGAAAAACATTTATTTCATAATGATATTTCCCCCGATTTTAAATTTTTATTATCCAATGAAAGGTTAGATTTTTGTGATTTTTAAAAATAAAAGATCAAAAGGATTAACAATGCAGATTAATTTTCACAGCCTTCTTTGATCATATTTACCAAGGGTGCCATGACTGTATGTGTGTGATTTTTCAGAGGGCAAAATTCATATTTGTACAATCTGAAAATGTATTTATAATTAGTTTGTTTTTACGCATGTTGTAGTTCTTTCATTGTTTACTGTTGTTCAGATTCCAAGTGATAGGGACTATTTCTCTGATGATCCTCTGGAGAAGCAGTATGTGTATCTACAAGCTCAGTTTCCATCCACCACTCTGGAGAAAGTGGTCATGCTCTCATTCCAGTCTGGATATATATTTGTACAAACAGACAAGCCCATCTACACCCCTGCTAGCAGAGGTAAGAAATTTATCAAAGCTTTGACATTAGATGCCTCCTTTGAATGTCATGATACAAAGCACACAAAGTATTCCAGCAAAAAATAAATAAATAATAATAAATCACAAATGATCCTTTCTGCAGTTCAGTACAGGATCTTCTCGTTGACATCTGGTCTGAAACCGTTTGAACATGCTGGAATATCAGTAGAAATCATGGTACTCTCAAAAACTTTCCTAAAAACATTTATTGATAATTAGTTATGTGATGACTGAACATATTGTAATTAATTAAAAAGCATGTACAATTATTAATAATAAGTATTTTTCTTGAAGGATCCTCAAGGTATCACAACTGTGAGAGAAACCATATTTCCACAGCAAGGAATTAGATCCGGAAACTATGCCGTACCTCAACCTGCCAGGTGAGTTAATGTTGGAAACAGAGACCTGATGTAACAAGACAAGTTAACTGACTAGATTATCACTCAATCTGTAGAGAGGAAAAGGACATTCATTTGCAGGTGTTTTTTGATCTGATTTTTGTGCTTGTATTTGTAGTCCTGGGATCTGGAAGGTGGTCACAAGATTCACAAACATACCACAAAAGAATTACACTGCCGACTTTGAAGTCAAAGAATATGGTACGGGTTTTATATTTAGCCTATTCGATTTTCGCTGCATAACAAATTAAATACTGCATATAAACAGTTGTGCCAAAAATCTAAGACCACTTCTCAAAATGCATCTATTTTGCAGGTGTTTTTCTTAAATTTTGATATAACATCAACATATGAAATCTTTGCATGGTGTTTTCATTATTATGTTTCTGTTTTTTATAGTGCTTCCCACTTATGAGGTCACATTATCACCCAGTCAATCATTCTTCTGTGTGAAAGATGCTAGTCTGACAGTTCACATTGAAGCAAGGTAAGGCAATTATGTTTTGTCACTCTGATTCAGTATACTTTATACTGTTTCAATATCTGTTTCATTTCATATTTTCGTTACATTTGATGTGTTTACCTAGGGTTAAAGCTCTGTATGTAATTAATTAATTTTAAGTTAATTAAAAAAAACATATAAAAAATATTCTTCTACTCTTCAAGATATTGCCGCAAATGGCAGGCAGGACGCTGAAAGTTTGTTCTGTGTTTTGTCATTCTTCTTTAAGATTTACCAGAGACAAACTACTTAACATTAAGCAACACATCCCAGACAATATTTTTTTGGCTTTTGATTATTTGGACATTTTGTTGGACATTCTAGTCGCTGGTTAAGCAAGCGATCAGCTTTCGAACTGCGCTCACGAGCATTCATATTCCAAATGTCTGTTCTCTTCTTAACAAAACGGACTTCTTCTGCTCACTCACATCAACAAGGAATTTTTAAACTCTGCTGCTTTGTGTTTCATGGAAACCTGGCTGAGTGAAACCATCCCGGACAGGGTGCTTCATCTGCCAGGCTTCCAGCTGTTCAGAGTGAATCATATCGCAGAGTTAATGGGGAAAATGAGAGGTGGTGGATTGTGTTTCTACATCAACTAAAGTTGGTGTTCAGATGTAACAACGCTGAAAAAGATATGCTGTCCTAATTTAGAGGTGCTCTTCATAAACTGTAAACCTTTATACTTGCCACGGGAGTTTTCCTCTTTCATTCTCGTGAATGTGTACGTTCCTCCAGATGCATGCGTGAGCTCCACGATGCAACAACTGGCTGAACAAATAACTGAAATGGAGCAAAGGTACCCAGACTCTCTTTTAATAATTATTGGAGATTTTAACAAAGCGAATCTCTCCCATAAACTGCCAAAATGTAAACAGCACATTGCATGTCCCACCAGGGACATGCACTCAAAAAAATGAAACCTTGACTTTAGTTAATTTTTTCTTGTCAACAGGTTCCACAAAATTTAATTATGAATGTTGAAAACAAATATTTCAAGTTTATCTAACTTAATGGGGTTAAGGAGAAATAATATTTTTGACTCAAGCCAACTATTATCACTAATTTTTGCTCAACAAGAGATGTTTGAGTTTAACTAACTAAAGTCAGTTATGTTATATGGACTAAAAAAAAATGTTTAGATGTTGCATATCTCAGCAGAGGAGGATTAAACAACTCCACAATCAGCATCACCAGCGTCACTCATTACTAACCAGACTGACTTTATTTCTGTTAGAGGTCTACAGAAGTTCTTATTGAGAATTAACAGAGGTTTAAATCTAATGTTTGTTTCAATTGACGTCACCATAATGGTCTTATTGAGATCTTATTGAGAATTAACTAAGGTTTAGATGTTGATTTGTTTCATTTGAAGTAACCATGTTAGAGATCAGTGTCTGCTTTAGTTGGGCTCTTGACTCTTAATATCTGTGTTAGGTTTTTTTTTTTTCTGGCTGTTGTAACCATGTGTTCCTCAAACATATTTGTTACAACTCAAAAGCCCAGAGAAAATAGTTGGTTGTTATAGGTTTATAATGACAATCATCTATTAGTGAACTGATCTCATTGTGTGTCTAATCTCTGTTTAAATGGATGTTGTATTGATTATAGTAAAAGTGATTCTAAGAGCCAGTGGTTCTGTGACCGTCAGTTAATAAAAAGGACTTTCCAAACAGTTTGTTTTCTCTATGGTAGCAACTAGACTCTCACAGACATCAAGAATTAGCTTATGAACCTCAACAATGGTGACCATTAAAAAAAAAAATAATTTTACAAAGCTCATCCATAACTCCCAGCATGCATTGCTGCATGATTTTTTATTTTTTAATGGTCACCATTGTTGAGGTTCATAAGATAATTCTTGATGTCTGTGTGAGTCTTGTTGCTACCGTAGATTAAAACTTTTTTGTGGACAAACTGTTTGGAAAGTCATTTAAATTAATTGACGGTCACAGAACCACTGGCTCTTAGAATCACTTTTACTATAAACAATACAACATCCATTTAACCGGAGATTAGACACACAATGAGTCTATGTTTACTTCAGTGAGATCAGTTCACTAATAGATGGTCATTATAAACATATAACAACCAACCATTTTCTCTGGGTTTTTGAGTTATAACAAATACGTTCGAGGAACACATGGTTACAACAGCCAGAAAAAAAAAAACTTAACTCAAGTATTAAGGGTCAAGAGCCCAACTAAAGCAGACACTGATCTCTAACATGGTTACTTCAAACGAAACAATAAATTAACATCTAAACCTTAGTTAATTCTCAATAAGATCTCAATAAGACCATTATGGTGACGTCAGTTGAAACAAACATTAGATTTAAACCTCTGTTAATTCTCAGTGAGAGCTTCTGTAGACCTCTAACAGAAATAAAGTCAGTCTGGTTAGTAATGAGTGAAGCTGGTGATGCTGATTGTGGAGTTGTTTAATCCTCTCCTGAGATATGCAACATCTAAACATTTTTTTTTAGTCCATATAACATAACTGACTTTAGTTAGTTCAACTCAAACGTCTCTTGTTGAGCAAAAATTAGTGATAATAGTTGGCTTGAGTCAAAAATATTATTTCTCCTTAAAACAACCCCATTAAGTTAGATAAACTTGAAATATTTGTTTTCAACAATCATAATTAAATTTTGTGGAACCTGTTGACAAGAAAAAATTAACTAAAGTCAAGGTTTCATTTTTTTGAGTGCAGTAACATCACTGTTATACCACAATAAAGGATGCATATCACTCTGTCCCACAGCAGCTTTAGGGCTCTCTGATCACTGTCTAGTTCATCTTATACCAACCTACAGGTAGAAACTGAAATCAGCTAAACCTGTATTAAGAACTGTTAAAAGATGGACTGATGAATCCAAGCGAGATCAGAGTGGCTACAAAGAACTACTCTGAAAAGCTGAAAAAAAAAAAGTTTTCAGCCAACGACTCGGTGTCAGTTCTGTTCTCAAGTAGTGTTAATTTTGTCAGCTATTTCCAATTTTAGTCTTAGTCTTAGTCCTGTGTTAAATGTCCTTGTTAGTTTTTATCATATTTAGTCAACCTTATCCTATTTAGTTTTAGTCAAGTTTTAGTTGACTAAGGCCCGGTTTCACAGACAGGGCTTAGACAAAGCCAGGATTAGGCCATAGTTCAATTAGGACATCTGAGTAATTTTTATAAACATGCCTTATTAAAAACATTAATGGTGTGCATCTTGAGACAAAACAAAGGCACTGATATATTTAAAGATCAATCAATGCAAGTTTATTTCAGTTGAAACAGCTCAGACTTACATTTTAGTCTAGGATTAGGCGTAACCCTTGTCTGTGAAACCGTGGGTAAAAGTCTCAAAATTTGAGTCTAGTTTTAGTCAAAGAAAACTTGATATTTTAGCAATAATGCCTTCTGTGTGAACGCAAACACGTCCCGGGATTAATTCCAGGATCGATCCCGGGTTGGGCCCTAGTAACATTGCTGGGTTCAGTCCCGGAACGAGCACTGTGTGAACAAAAGCCAGAACCAATGCTGTAAAATGGTATGTCTTAGTGATGATATTCTAAGATTCTAAGATTCAATGCATGCTGGGAGCCATGGATGAGTTCAGTACCCAGCATGCACTGCAGCATGATTTTTTTGTTGTTGTTGTTTTTAATGATCACCATTGTTGAGGTTCATAAGCAGATTCTTGATGTCTGTGTGAGTCTAACTGCTACCGTAGATGAAAACTTTTTGTGGACAAGCTGTTTGGAAAGTCCTTTATATTAACTGTCACAGAACCACTGGCTCTTAGAATCACTTTTACTATAATCAATACAACATCCATTTAACCAGAGATTAGACACACAATGAGTCTATGTTCACTCTCAATGAGATCAGTTCACTAACAGATGATTGTCATTATAAATATATAACAACTAACTACTGATCATATTTTCTGCCAGGCACAAAAACGTTTTTTCCCGCAGGCTATTTTCAACCTGAACAATTAAAACTATACATTGTCCATCATAACTGATATATTTATAGAATACATATTTATAGAATCCAAAATGTGTACATTTATAAACTGCACACTTTTAAATAACATATCTGTACATTCATTTAAACAATTACATTTTTTCTATGCTTCTACTTCTGTGCATTATTTAATTTTCTGTTTTTCTTTTATTAGTGTTATATCCAATTTCTGCTGTGTTATTCCTATGTATGTGTGTATGCACTATCATGTATGTTTGTACTTTCCTCTGCAATGGAAGCTCCTGTCATCAAGTCAAATTCCTTGTGTGTGTAAACATACTTGGTAATAAAGTCCTTTCTGACTTGTGACTTAATCTGTTTTAGGTACCTACATGGAAACAAAGTGAATGGACATGCATTTGTGGTGTTTGGTGTGATGGAAGATGAGAGGAAAACAAGTATTCCTTCTTCTCTTCAAAGAGTTCAAGTGAGTTAAATAGCTGAGCACAAATCTGAGCTAATGTATAAGTAAGTGATTTGGACTGATGTTAGCATTTGCATAACCACAGATATCAGATGGAGAGGGTAATGCCAAACTAACAAAGGAGAAGATACTTCAGACCTTCCCAGACATCAGCCAACTGGTTGGACGATCAATTTACATTTCAGTCAGTGTTTTAACAGATACTGGTAAGATACTGCTGCACACCAGAATGCAAGAGTCTCTTGCTACTGCTACTATTATTAATTTTTCACTGTGTCATATAAAAGCATAGCACATGGCGTGAGGTGCTAAAAACAGTTAAAAACAATTTTATAGTATTTCATTTTATTTTATATTGACCTTAAATATTATATTACATGCTAATATTATACAATGCTAGTCACATTTTTTCTGTGTATTTCAGGCAGTGAAATGGTGGAAGCTCAAAGGAAAGGCATTCAGATCGTGACATCGCCGTACACCATCCACTTCAAAAGAACACCACAATTCTTCAAACCTGGAATGCCCTTCGATGTCTCGGTATAAAATTGGTCTGTTCTTGCAAAAAATAATTAGCGGTCTGTATTCATAAAACAGTTGATGAAAATACCCTAATTGAGCTGCTGTTTACACAAAGATTTAATATACACTTTACTGTTTAATGTGGCCACAGAAGAGCAGTTGTCTTATACTTATGGTGCATCCTGGGAAGTTCATATTTACTAGTTGGGAAGTCATAGTTATGATGTCGTCACTTTTCAGAGCAAGATGGCCATGTACCTTTTCAACAAAAAGTACAGCAAGGTTTTTTAACTCTTTCTACACAATGCTGAATACAGATTGCGCATTGGTACTTATGTTTTATTCAATATACAATGTGCAGATGTAATCATTAAATATTCTGTCTTAGTTGTACAAAACTGTAGTACTGTTTTATGCATGCAGATTTACCATCAACTACATAATGCTGCAGCTATTGGTGCCATGTTTTCTCTTTCTCACACCGTATCTTGGAAAACCTATGTTTTTTCCCACTTGTACTTCTGACATTCTGGTGCAGTTTGTGTGCTTTCAACTACAAATATAATCTATCCAACATGATTTGATTTGAATGCATCACTAAATGAGATTTAGAAACCATTAATCAGATTTTGTAAAACTTACAAAGACCTTTTATATGCCAAAAGGTCAAAGAAAAATGGTCCTTTCTCATGTCTCCCTTTAAATTTATAGTTTTATTCTGTTTTCATAGGTTTATATAACAGATCCTGACCAGATGCCAGCTGAAAATGTGGAAGTGGAGGTCAATCCTGGAGGGGTCAGAGGTCGAACGAAAGCCAATGGCATTGCGAAGCTTACTGTCAACTCTCAGGAAGGATCTTCCACACTAGATATCACTGTAAGACCTGCCATCTGAACTGCACTGATTTACAGTCAGATTTATTACTGAATTAGCGAGTTTGGTGTCTATCAGGATTACTGGGGAGGGAAAAAAGAAAATAATAAAATAACAGCCTCTATTAGGCCTCTTAAACCAGCCTAATAATTATTGCTGGTCTTACGTGGTTAAAAGCTGATCTCCTAGCCTGGCCAAAATGATCTGCTTTAAGCACCAGCTTAAGCTGTTTTAATCTGTTGTTGTTGTAATTTTTGTTTGCTGTATTTCAGCATATATTAGCAACAATTCAAGATTTAAAATCTGTTCACTTCCAGGTACAAACCAAACAACCAAAATTAGATGACGACCAGCAAGCAGTGAAGAAGATGACGGCTCAGGCCTACATTCCCAAAGGCAGCTCTAACAACTACCTGCACGTCGGCATTGGAGCTGCAGAGCTTCAGATCGGTGATCAAATGAAAGTCAATCTGAACCTGGGAAGAAGTCCAGGGGTCAGAGATCAAGATTTCACCTACATGGTGCGTGGCAGTCCTGTTATGGACCAACTGAAATCATCTAGTAATGCTTTTGATCACAAGCAATTATGAAAAGTGTTTTTTTTTTGTTTGTTTTTTAATGGAAAGGTGAGTTATTGTTAATATTATTAATATTATTAATATTAGGGCCACAATACATTTATTTAGTGTTACTGATTGTTCTATAATAATCTAAAAAATGTAAATCATTAATTAAAAAAGGACATCCTTTGTTTTTCAAAACTACTGCTACTACTTTCAGTTTTGCACTGTGTCTAAAAAGGCACAGCACTAATATCAAGAGAAAATGTCTTCTATATTTTTCCTCCCATTTTCAGATCTTGAGTAAAGGTCAAATTGTTCAAGTGGACAGGTTTAAGCGAAGCGGACAATCTCTAGTGACTCTGTCTCTGCCTGTAACCAAAGACATGTTGCCGTCCTTCCGCTTTGTGGCTTATTATCATCTGGGCTCGTCTGAGGTGGTGTCTGATTCAGTCTGGGTCGATGTGAAGGACACGTGCATGGGAACGGTGGGTCAATCACATTTTATTATTAATCTCAGAAATTCAGTTATGTTAATACATTGCCAGCATGATCAAATGTGTTCCTCTTGGTGTTTCTTGTGATTCACAGCTGAAGGTTCAGGTGAAGGAGCCTCGACCTATCTATGCGCCAGGAGAAAGTTTCAACTTACAGATAACCGGAGATCCTGGAGCTAAAGTTGGGCTGGTGGCGGTGGATAAAGCTGTGCACGGACTGAACCAGAACAGACTGACACAAACGAAGGTGAAGAATGTTCATCAGCATCTCAACGGCTTGCGAATGGCTTATAAATGGTCTCTTTGTTGCTTTAGATCTGGGACGTCATAGAGAAGCATGACACTGGCTGTACAGCAGGAGGAGGAAGGGACAGTATGGGGGTTTTCACTGATGCAGGTCTGATGTTTGAGTCCAGCACTGCAGGAGGAACCAACACCAGAACATGTGTGTAGTTATTATATGAAATATATATTTCCCAATGTGTCACTGCAGAGTAAAAAATAATGGTAATTGTGAAGTCTGTATACTTTTGATAGAGTCTTCTTGAACTTAAAGTAAGAAATGTCTTATCCTGCTCTTTAAACATCATGTAGTGCCTGAGTGTCTCGTACCTTTAAAGAGAAGAAGAAGAGCGAGTCTTCAGCGAGTCACAACTATACTGGGTAAGGAGCTTTTCTTTTTATTTGACAGACTGTGAAAGGAAATTATTTGGAGAGAGAGGATAATTGAATGGCTCCAGGGCTTGTTCTTCAGCCGTTCTTCTCCATCTGTCCTCATTGTTCTACACCAGTGATACTCAAATCTGGCTCGCGAGATCCACTTTCCTGCAGAGTTTAGCTCCAACCCTGATCAAACTCACCTACCTGTGATTTTCTAATGATCTTGAAGACATTGATTAGCATGCTCAGGTGTGTTTGATTAGGGTTAGAGCTAAACTCTGCAGGAAAGTGGATCTCGCGAGCCAGATTTGAGTATCCCTGTTCTACACTATTGTTGTCTCAGCTGGTCAGTACTCTGGTGACCTGAGGAAGTGCTGTGTGGATGGCATGAGGGATAATAAACTTGGCTACACATGTGAACGGCGAGCCACGTACATCGTCGACGGACATGAATGTGCCCAGGCCTTCCTGCACTGCTGCCATGATGTGGAGGCTCGTAATATGGAGGCTGGCGAGGAAGAGATGATTCTGGCTCGCAGTATGTATCTTAAAATCGTTCAATGATTCCTGTGATTTCTTGGCTCAAGATAATTTGAATACACACCATGACATCATTTTCCATCATAAAAATTCTTCTACCATTTTGAATTTTTTGAAAAATCTAATCCTCCTAGACAATTTGTCTAATTTTCCCGAAAATTGAACCATATTATCTTCAAACCATGTTGACAAAAAAACATGGAAATCAGTGATATCAGTCAAACCGCTTCCGAATAACGCACAAACAAATTTGTCAAAAAGCTCGCCAAAGTCAATGGCTGTTTCTCAATTCCAAGAACGCAAAGAACGGACTTGTGTTCTCGTGGAGACCGGTCTTGCCAGGCTACCTTGAAAGAACGAACTCGGAAGGACGCGAGAACACAGAACGCGTCTTTGTGAGAATTGAGATGTGCTGTGATCTTGCTGCTCAACTGACAGACAGCGCGTTATAAGGAGCGAGACAGCAGCACGCAATGCATGCTAAATGACACATAACATCACAAACAAATGTCATAATGTTTTTAAAACATTTGTTTCATTTTATTATAGATAGTATTTTCATATTATTTTATAGTTTTTACCACATGTATTTGTGACAATGATTATAGGCTGCTACATATTATTTGCCAATGTTAAAATTATTTTTAATATGCCGATAAAAAGTACAACAGGCTTTCTCACTTAATTAAACAAAACAAAACTACAAATGTTTACTTTCACAAGCCGTCATGCATATGCAAGGCTTGCAGAGGTTAATTGCTTAAGCAAGAATGAGAAGTTTAAAGCTTACAGGCTTCCATACACCGGCCGCCCGCAGCGTCTTCTGGGATTTCTAATGGCTTGATTCTCTCAAGTCTGCACTCGATGCATCCTCGATATCAAGAACACATGCAGGAACTTTCATGCGTCCTCTGTACTTGAGTTCTTGAGCATTGGAATTGAACTTCGACGGTTAAAGATGATGTAAAGCAAGAACACAATGTGAGGCTGTATCTCTGCAAGGCTTTAGCATATTCTGACCAAATTTGGAGTTTGTTATGACAACCATGATCTGAGGTCACCAGTTCCAGTACAGTGCCACCTTGCGGTCAGGAGACATGAAAAATGACTATTTTTGCTTATAATTTCTGAACGGTTTGGCCAAAAATCACAACACTTGTCTCTTTACTTGTCTTTTTACTCTGTTTTTCAGAGTAGCATGCCAAGTTGTATGGTTGAATGGTTTCCCAATTCCCAATGACCTTATGATTCTAATAACTTTTGATTATTTTTTGCTTATTGTCATAAGACTTGTCTTCCTTGGATAACATTCCTCGGATCATTTTAGCAAGAATTGCTTAAATGTGTTTGCTCAAAAGTAAAATAATGGATGTAGTGGATATTGGGTGCAATGAGAATATAATAGAGAATATGTTTTCTATGTATTATTAAATATCTCACTTTTAAGTATTTATTTAATTGAAAATTAAAATTTAAATAAAAGTTTTCTCCAGACAACATGCCGAAGAAAGACCACCCAAAGATTTTATTTCAAGCTGTTCTTTTTGATGTTAAATGTGAGGTCCATTTTATGCACAGAAATCAAATCTGTGCATTTTTGTACATCGCTGTTTTAATGTATACAATAAAGATTTCACAGATTTCCTAAAGAAACACTCAAGTATTGTTGATGGATGATTAAATCAACAAGCTTGACATCCATATGAATAACTTGACTGATTTTTCAGTGGAATTTTTGTAGAATTTTGTAGCTAAAAAGGAAAGAAAATTAAAAAAAAAAAAAAAATAGTGAACAACACAAAGAGTTGTTTGAGTTCATTACAAAAAGATCAGGTGAACTACTTTCTTCTGTCTTTGTTCCTAGTTTTTCACCATATTTTTGGTTAATCTGAACAGGTGAGGATAGCGACAATTATGAGAGTTTTGATGAAATCACATCACGTACACAATTCCCTGAGAGCTGGCTTTGGGCAGAGGAAATTCTTCCGGTCTGCCCAGATGAAAAAATGTTATGGTGAGTATGAGACAAACATTGTATTTAGAGCCAAGTTAAACTGATTTTCAAACAGCAGAAGTGACTGGATGTGATTTTTAAATACTAGCTAATGTTCTCAACAGTGAAGTAAATGTACATGAGATTGCGTTAAAAAACAAATGGTTATTGTGCATAAAATGATCTTGTGTTTTCACTCCTGTCCAAACTTTTGTTCATGCTGGCAGGTTATACATTTTATACGTATATATTTGAGCAGCTTTTTAAAATCTTTGTTGCGTAAATTATTTTTCTATGTTGTTATTTTCTCCTGTCTCAGTGGAACAACGTCAGTCACAAGAGACAGAATCTACCTAAAAGAATCAATCACTACCTGGCAAATCTTTGCTGTCAGTGTATCAAAAACTCACGGTATTTATGTTCCAATGAAGTAAACTTATATAGTGCACACTTTCACCTTCTTTTAGACCTTCAGCATTATGCTAAAGTTAATGTCTTTTTCTCCAAAGGCATCTGTGTGGCGGATCCATACGAGATGATCGTTTATAAGAGGTTCTTCATTGACCTGAAGGTACCGTACTCAGCTATTCGCAACGAACAACTGCAAATCAGGGCCATCCTTCACAACTACACCAAGAAGAAAATTAGGGTAAAACAATCACACAGTCATTTTTTTCCTCAATAATCACCTAATACAGTACCAGATATCTTAGGATAAATGTGCCAGTAATCCAAATTAAAGCTGTTTTAACCATACACTGTCCAAGTTTACAGGTTTATGATTGTTTGCCAGTACAGTGAGCACTTTTGCGGTTGATCCAGTCGCTAAATTTTCCAAAATGTGAGTTTTTTGAGATTTGCAATTAGGCTACCTGTTGGTCTCTCAATCAGGCACGGCTGGAGTTCATGGAGACAGAACATATTTGCAGCTCTGCCAGCAAAAAAGGCACCTACCAAACTGAAGTGGAGGTCGAGTCCATGTCCTCTAGGTCAGTGCCGCATGTGATTATTCCCTTGGAGTTGGGCAATCACTGGATTGAGGTGAAGGCAGCAGCGTATGACTCTGTCTACAGTGATGGAATGAGGAAGATCCTGAAGGTGGTGGTGAGTATAAAGTTCCCTTCTGCCCACTGATAAAATAACAAAACTGACTGTATTATTTGGCATACATGTATCATACACATTCATAACAGCAGCAAACTTCTACTTTACACACACACACACATACACACACACACATATATATATATATATATATATATATATATGTATAATTAATATAAAGTAATATATATATATATATATATATATATAATGTATATATGTATATATTATCCCCTTATATATTAATTTATAATAATAATAAGAAGAAGAGGTCCAAAAAGGTCCCATCACAAACAAGTGGATCAAAAAGTATTCTGAATCCACTTTTAAGGTATAGAAAGAAAATATGGAGTGCTGGGTGTGACCTGCCTAATTTTGTGGACAAAAATAGTTAATAATTTTGGGGCATGAAATTTTTATCTTTTAATGCATTTTGCACACAGAAAGACCAAATACCAGTTGCACTATGTCTGCCAACATGTAAAGTCGTCACATCATTTTATTCACAAGAAACTAAACCACAAACTGATTTTGTAAAATTTTATTTGCCTATTTTGTATGCCTTTTTAAGAATTGGCCAGGGACAACAAATTAGCATATAATGCTGACCTTGTCAAGTAACTTACTAAAAAAAGTTAATTCCATTTTGTAAATAATGTTGAATGGACTTTTTTTGTGGATAACATATAAATGTTAATTTGCATCCTAATTTGCAAAATCACACACAAAACACCCCCTCCCACACACACACAAAAAAACACACAAAATCAAAATCACACACACACACACAAAATAATACACCCACACACACACACACACACACACACACACACATATATATATATATATATATATATATATATATATAAGTG
>JAFVLL020016115.1:0-24455 GCA_021397915.2 Tor tambroides
GTGTGTGTATATATATATATATATATATATATATATATATATATATACATACACATACACATACACACACACACACACGTAAATATTTCCTAATTATATTCATGTATGTATGTGTATTTATATATATATAGTTCACACACATATATTATGGTAATACAAACTTGTATTTTGGATGCGATTAATCTACACTAATTGATTTGACATCCCTATTTAAAATATATTAAAATAGAAAAGTTCTGTACAGTAGTGTATATCATATACTGAACATTTACATGCAAATTCACCAATAAGCTCATTTAAATAAAAAATTAGATTATGCAGAATTTAAATAATATTTGTTTTTTGCATAGAACAGAGAATTTAAACATAATTTATGCCCAGTCAAAAAAAAAAAATAAATAAATATATATATTTATAATCAAAACATTATTCTAGTTATATTTAAGACTAAATTAATAAATAAATAAATAAATCACAAAGCCCACCACTAGCTCACCATCCTTACTTATCAAACAAGCCGCACACCTGCCATGACTGCATGCTCTGTCAGCTGCTTACAAAACTGCTTCAGCCTCCCCAGGAAGATCCGCCTTGACCAGAATCCACATCATCCAATATAAAGCAGAGAGGACATCTTCTCAGAAAGCAGCTGTGGTAAAATGGCTATCAGGTTGCTGAGGCACACATGGCTGCTCCAGGTTGGAAGTGTGTGGAGGTTGCGCTGCATACAGTGATCTGCTCTACCCTACCAGTAAAGGTCAGGCGTGTTTGTGATGTGCTCTTTATCTGTCTCACAGACCGACTTTTCTTAAATTACCTCATTATGTTCATGACAATATCAAGTGCGCCCAGGAGGCCCATGTTCTGTACTAAAGATGATGTCGGCAACTTGCTTATGCATAGTCACACGCTCCCGCCTGCTGTGCATTACAGCCGATAAGCCAGACGGGTCACAGGCCCTGTAACCGGTAACAACAACACCATGAGTGTCTTACAATCACTGCTATCTACATGATCCCCGTTTTAATTCACCAGGGTGTGTTCATAAGACAGGACATCCCAAGGGTATACGGTTATATGGCTTTATTAAACTTCACACCTTTTGGGGAAAGTATGATTCGAAATATGCACATATATTCATGAGTGAACAGTATCAAACAGAGGCACAACTGCGAAATCTTCCGGGAACCCTGCAAACCACGAGGCAGGGCCTATGCCAAACATCATACAGTGTATTATACAACAAAATTGTAATATAAAAGCCAAGCAGGAAAACAGCTACCGCATTGCTGTGGAAGTAATTTCCCCAACTGTTATCTCGTCTATGAGAAACGGATTCAAAGTTTTGCTTATGGTCTTTGAGTCAATTCAAAAGCTCAAAATGTGAAAGCATCCTCTGAGAGTTAAGGCAAGATTTAAAAAAAATATCAATGCAGAAGTCATTGATTTTTTTCAGGCAAAAAACTGGCTCCATTATTTCTGATGCAGTTCAAGTTTATTGTGTTTGCAGCCAAGTTCTTTCATGCCTTAAGAGGTGAACAACATTAATGCTTTTGACCTATGCAAACACAAAGAGATCATCTGACAAACAGAGAGGATGGGTAATAATTACAGGGCGCTGCGGTCCAGACAACAGCTCACCAAACCAGATCAGAGACTGATGATAACTACCAAACACTTATGCAATAATTAGCCTCTCCATGACCCCCATTCAGCACCACAATCCAGGGGATTCTGGGGGATTAACAACATATTTGCATAATTAGGGTCAGAAACTGACGAAAACCTCCTGCAACAAAATGTTGCACATAAAATGCATATAAAGGTAAGAGAGAGCATGCAATATGCATCTTTGCTGCTTAAATACATATTTATACACATAAACAATCATATCTGATACTGATCATTGAGGTTTAGAAATTATTCTAATAATGAAATGCTTTTCTTTATTAAAACAGGCGATCATCATGACCATGATCCATAAGATCAGGTCACAGAGGCTGAAGTTCAAGTCTGCCTCGGAGAGAAACTTGATGCATCCCAATTGTGACGTTACTTCATATACTGAAACTGAAAGAAAAAACTACATACACACACACACACACACACACACATAAATATATACACATACAATATATAGATGCAAAAGCCTCCTCTAAATGCCATTCATTCCATGAATAGGTTCTTTTCATTGCCATTAAAGTGGAAAAACTGAACATAAACATAGGAGCCTGAGAAAGAAAAAGAGATCTTAGTGAGAGAGGCACTAAGAGGCTTTTGCATCTGAACACACACACACACACACACACACACACACACACACACACACACACAAAATTTGTGGACACATCAAAGTTCTTAGATCAACTTACTACTCTTTTAAAATTTTACATTTTGTGCCATTATAACTAAATTTGCAAATGTCTCTTATTTATTTCCTATAATAAAACATTGGCTGATGCATCATCATTCTGCCCATGCTAAACTTATCTAAATATGTTACAAAAGGGGGGCATTCTCCCCCATCTTTCCCTATCATTGCTCAGTCCCTCCGGGATTTCACGGGACTTTTTTCTGATTTTTGTGGCCTAAAATGATTGATTTTGCTGCGGCTTTTCTCAAAATTTGCGGTGATATTTGCGACATTTCTTATTGTTTTGCAGTGAAAACATACCATGGACAACATTCTTCTAACATTGTTATAACTTTTCTGACTTCGAGAACCATCATAGTGCTCCAGACTAACATTTCAGGACACCAGCACCAGTGCCATTAAGTTCTACAGAAGGTGGCACCATCACCTGACAGTAAAGCACTCACTCTAATCACACATGTACATCTCGGAGATGTCTGTTTGATCTCTGCATTTATATATGCAAGATGTATTTTTTAGGGTGTTTGCTCATCTGCAATTCGTCTCTAAGACGTTTCCTGTCAGATGTCAAACAGACATATATTAGAATGCATGTAAAACTGCTTCTGAGACATTTATCAGAAAAAAAAAAAAACACTTTACAAAGGCTGCATTTATTATGCAGTTATTTGGTTATTGATTCTAATAAACCAATAGCCTGTGTAGCCTAAAGACATCAGTCAGAAAGAACAGACAGACCACTTATCAGTTTAATCCCCTGTATCAATAACATATTGCTATTGGAAATTATAGTGCATTTCAGCTAGTATAGATTCAAATATTCCTTTCATGTGCACATATACAATAAAGCTCTTTTTTTCTGATACAGCTCTTTATGATTACTGTTGGCTAGATGGCTTTGTGCTAAAACACAATAGTGAGGAATGTAGATCGGTTAAACCACAAACCTTTGCTCACCATTGTGTCAATACTATTAAATTCAAAAGGTCAGATGCTCCTTGAGGATCTGAGGTCTTTAATCAAATGTATTCAAGATTCGAGTTCTCAAAATATTAGCACCAGTGAAAACAAATGCAAACTCTGACCACAGTATGGTCAAATCATATTTCCCTGTATTATGACAAAACACATCCAACAGCTAATAATTAGCAGTTTCACGTGTATTATGATTATGAAACCAGACCACCCACCAACACCTATAAGAGGTATCATTCTCACATTGGCAATCTATCAGTCTATTTCACACTACATATCATTAGAAAACACCCACTGCCAGGTCTTATACATAATTATGAACAAATATATCAAAATAAGAACATTACAAATGTAGCATAAAGATTGTTTGCACTCAGACTGCTCTAAGGCTTTCCCCCCACTTCTTTTTTTTCTCACTCATTTGAGAGAGAGATTTCACATATTTCATCTGTTTTAGATGGGGAGCTAATTTTATGACTGCTGATGTTTGAAGAATAGCTTTGAGAAGTCTTGCTTTTATTAAGGGATTGTGACGGCTCTTGTATCTTGTGTTCCACAGTTATTCTCTAAAGCATGTATAATACCAGCAGCACAAGAACACTGAACCAGAAATCACAAGGTTGATGCAAACAGAATTATGATAATAGAACTTTTCACATTTACAAACACACACACACACACACACACACACACGGCAAGGTCAAAGTGAGACAAATGTCAATTGGCTTTTCAAACTATATAATAAAGCTATGAGCAGAATAATCTCTATTAATAAAAACACTGGTAGATATTCATACGTAAATGTTATAATTTTTGTACTTGCACAGTATCACTACATTTACAGCGTCTAACACTTAAAGAGACGTGCAAATGTTTATGAATCCTCTGAGAATTAGTCAGAAGTGAAATAGTGGAAAACGTTTGCCAGGGCACCGCCACCGGTGACCCAATTTACTCAGACAAAGCCCATATTTATTTATAAATGAAATCCAGGCGGGACTAATAAAAGCGAAGTGATTTGCACTCTTTGTATGGCTGAAATCAATTATTATGCTCAAAACAAATGAAATGCAATTAACATGTTATTGTATTTGTGTGTATATCGAAACCTCAAGCAGCTGAAACTGTTAAAATGAGTGAAATATAGTAACTGCATTAAATAAATGTGATGGTGGTAAACTTTTAATTACTTTTATTGTGCCATAAATTCATCCGACTGATTTTATAAAATTCTATATTCTATGAATCTCAAAGGATTCATAAACATTTACACGTTTCTAACATTGTATATATGTAAAGTGCCCAAATTGCAGATCTTGTAGGTTTTGTTGTCTGCCTGAACATGCATGTATGCTGAAACCACACCACATATGAATACTATATAGAAGTGAAAACCAGCGGTCACAAAGCATATTTTTTTCACGACTAACCACTTTACAGTTACCAATAACAACCGTCTTACTGGAAAGCAGCACATTCAGTGTTTCAGAGAACTCTTTTGTTGCCATCTTTCTGCTGTTGAGAAGCTATATTAGTTTTAGTCACCAGTCTTTGGAGACCTCAGTGATTTTATACATGACAGTAGCAGCAAAGCTGTTTTACTGTGTAAACTGCCTTTTGTTTTCCTTTCGAAGGTCTTCATTTCTGCTCTTGATTCCACGGACCATAAAAAAAGATACAAATAAGAACAGCACTGCAGTGAGGTCTCTTTACTGCTATGAAATGCCAATAATGTTGCTTTCAGCTGCAGAACACTGTCATAAAACAGAGGCATCAGAACAAACTGCTCTATCCTCTTTGACACTGACATCTTCATGTGCATCCACACCTCTAACACAATCAACATCAATGATGCAATATCTATTTTGAAAAATAGAGACATGCTAAAATTATATAGCAGATGACTTTGTGGTGGCATGTTTTACACCAAAAGAAAACAACAACATGTTTTTAGGGTGGTGAGGTTGTGTTAGGATCATCACAGTATTAAGAAAGGAAGAACTTGAAATACAATCCTTATTTAGATATGGATGTTTTAGATGTGTCAATGTACTCAATATTATAATGATAAAGTAGTTCAAGAAATAAGTATTTCTATCCAAACATTCCACTTTCGTCATTGTCTTCCTTTTAATAGTAAAATTTAATGTCTGTTGTTTTATATAGTGAACTAGTGATTTGAAATTGATTGTAGAGGTTGGGGAACTGGGTGGAGATTCTGGTACCCTTAGGCAAGACGTGAAAAAAATGAAAATAAAATATAAAATAAACATGATTAACTTCAAATAAGATTGAATAATAAAATATATAATATAAATATAAAATAATTTAAATAAATAAAATTAATAATATAATATAATTGGTCATTAAATTACTTCCCATTGAATATTCTCATGCACTCAAAATCACATTACAAAAGTTAAATGTGCTGTGCGTGCTGATGCTGATTAATATTGTTAGAAATTAAAGGAAGAGAGCTTAGTTTGATAATTGTATGTTTTTTTTAAAGGGGTCATATGATGCAATTTCAAGTTTTCCTTTCTCTTTGGAGTGTTACAAGCTGTTTGTGCATAGATAAGATCCCTGAAGCTGCAAAGACTAAAGTCTCAAAACCAAAGAGATATTCTTTATAAAAGTTAAGACTCGACCACGCCCTCCTAAAACGGTTCGTTCAAACACACCCCCACTTGTCTACGTCATGGTGTGGGAAGATTTGCAAAACACCGCCCAAATGTTTACGCAAAGGAAGAGGGCATGATTTTTATTCTGGTTGTAGTATTGCTGCTGCCGCCGGCGGCCTCTATTATCTCAGGCGCTTCCATGTTTCATTTGTGAGCTGAGCTGCTTTATTTGGGCTTCCAAAAGAGGACATAACTAGAAATCAGTGGTTAAGTTGTATTTACAACACTGTTCCAGAACAGTTCAACCCAAATATTAGAGTGTGCGCAGCGCATTTTAAGGAGGACTGTTTCCTGAATCTGGGAGAGAGTAGCCTACAATGCCAGCTGTGCACAAAGGCTGTTTCTATAAAGTGGGGTAATTCCAACTTTGCAAGGACAGTCTGGCACTTCTGACTTGCAGCCTGTAAGTATGTTTTCTTATTTAAAGAATTTGCCACTGACTATTCAAACGTGAGTTTTGAGCTGTGTAGAGTAGCGCTTGTTTGTCGTTTCTCCGATCACAAATGCAGACATGGTAATGTTTACGTAAAAAGACAGTATAAGTCATTATAATCAGTAATTATGTCCCGACTGGATGCAACAAATGCCTCGTTTATAATGGGTTTTATTGTTTTTGTGTCGTCACGCCGAGACACAATACGGCATCACAATACGGTAAGGGGGCGTAACATTTCCGTCTCACGCTTGAGGTATTCGGCCAATCACAACGCACTGGATAGCTGGCCAATCAGAGCACACCTCGCTTCTCAGAACGATGAGCTTTAGCAAATCCGTGCGTTTCAGAGGCGGGGCATGAGAGGAGCAACAATATTGTACAGTGGATGTGGAAAATAATGTGTTTTTAGTGTAAAACCACATAAACTGTTCACGCTACAAATACACAAAAAAATAATGTTCTTTTAGCAATGTGTTGACCTCTTTGATGATTTTAATTTTTTTTTTGTTTTGTTTGTTGCTTAATTTAGATAGAGTACGTATAGTGGATCAAACAAAAAACTGGACCGGAGCATGCAGGAAAGGGAATGGGTTGACAAAGAAAGAGACAATATTTTCCCCCCATAATAACCCTGGATCACGGGTTGAGGCTGCAGATGCATATGATGAATGGTGCAGGTGAACAGGCTCCTGACTCTCGTCATTGTTTGACATAGCATAGTTGAGAGTGGCATCTGAGTAAATACATCAGAAGCTGTAGATTGGGGTGCCTGCTGCCGTGTGCAGTGACCCCAGCAGCCCGGTGACAAGATACAAATGTGAGCCTTCATCAATCTGGGCACACACATAAACACTCGCCACCCCCGGGCTGCACTTTGAATTGCTAATTAATTTGCCACGAAAAAGAAAAAAAAAAAAAAAAAAAAAAAAAAATGCGTTCGGAGAGGGAGAGCCGCCACTTTACATGCCTCCCATCTCCAGAATTCCTACAATGTCATCAGTTCGGGTTGTTTTTTGCTGTCCTGCTGCTGGCGGATGGACTGGACAGTCTTCCATTTTCAGTGGCTTTGATAAGCCTCGGTGTGACACAGTCGGGGATGCGAGAGGGGAAATGATCAGTTAGAGATGCTGAAGCTGGGTGCACTGCAGAGAGACTTTGATTGACCTTCCACCAGGGATAAACTGTGTTTGGGCTGAACATTGATGGTTTACAGCACTGCTCGAGGAAAACCAGGGGAGTTTGATGATGAGAGAAATTATTTACAAGAGAAGAAGTGCTTTTGTTTTTGCCTTAATGTGGACCCTCCAGTCCATATACAGTGGGTACGGAAAGTATTCAGACCCCCTTAAATTTTTCACTCTTTGTTATATTGCAGCCATTTGCTAAAATCATTTAAGTTCATTTTTTTTCCTCATTAATGTACTTTGGCACTTATATTGACAGAAAACACAGGTGTTGACATTTGCAGATTTATTGAAAAGCAGAAAGCACAAAATATCACATGGTCCTAAGTATTCAGACCCTTTGCTCAGTATTTAGTAAAGCACCCTTTTGATCTAATACAGCCATGAGTCACTTTTTGGGAAAAGATTGCAACAAGTTTTTCACCTGGATTTGGGGGACAGTCCTCTGCCATTCCTCCTTGCAGATCCTCTCCAGTTCTGTCAGGTTGGATGGTAAACGTTGGTGGACAGCCATTTTAGGTCTCTCCAGAGATGCTCAATTAGGTTTAAGTCAGGGCTCTGTGGGCCATTCAAGTGCAGTCTGGGATGTTGCGAAGCCACTCAATTTTAGCTGTGTGCTTAGGGTCATTCTCTTGTTGGAAGGTAAACCTTCAGCCCAGGCTGAGGTCCTGAGCACTCTGGAGAAGGTTTTCGTCCAGGATATCCCTGTACTTGGCCGCATTCATCTTTCCCTCGATTGCAACCAGTCGTCCTGTCCCTGCAGCTGAAAAACACCCCCACAGCATGATGCTGCCACCACCATGCTTCACTGTTGGGACTGTATTGGACAGGTGATGAGCAGTGCCTGGTTTTCTCCACACATACCGCTTAGAATTAAGGCCAAAAAGTTCTATCTTGGTCTCATCAGACCAGAGAATCTTATTTCTCACCATCTTAGCAAACTCCATGCGGGCTTTCATGTGTCTTGCACTGAGGAGAGGCTTCCGTCGGGCCACTCTGCCATAAAGCCCCGACTAGTGGAGGGCTGCAGTGATGGTTGACTTTCAGCTTCTCCCATCTCCGGAGCTCAACCACAGTGATCTTTAGGTTCTTCTTTACCTCTCTCACCAAGGCTCTTCTCCCCGATGGCTCAGTTTTGGCGGCCCGGCTCTAGGAAGGGTTCTGTAGTGCGTCCCAAACGTCTTCCATTTAAGGATTATGGAGGCCACTGTGCTCTCTGAAGTGCAGCAGAAATTTTTTGTAACCTTGGCAGATCTGTGCCTTGCCACAGTTCTTGTCTCCTGAATCTCTTTCCAGGCAGTTCCTTTGACCTCCATGATTCTCATTTGCTCTGACATGCACTAGCAGGCTGTGGGTCTTATATAGACAGGTGTGTGGCTTTCCTAATCCAGTCAAATCAGTATAATCAAACACAGCTGGACTCAAATGAAGGTGTAGAACCATCTCAAGGATGATCAAGAAGAAATGGACAGCACCTGAGTTAAATATCAGTGTCACAGCAAAGGGTCTGAATACTTAGGACCATGTGATATTTCAGTTTTCTTTTTAATAGAGTCTGCAAAAATGTCAACAATTCTGTGTTTTCTGTATCAATATGGGGTGCTGTGTGTACATTAATGAGGAAAAAAATGAACTTAAATGATTTTAGCAAATGGCTGCAATATAACAAAGAGTGAAAAATTTAAGGGGGTCTGAATACTTTCCGTACCCACTGTATATGTGGAAAACCAAACCAAGCCCCTGCTAGGAGCTGAAATTTAGCTCTCTTCCCCTATCTTCTTTTATACTTTGTGCCAATTTTAGTCTTAAAAACAACATTCTCAATTTATTCTCTATTTAACTTTAGTCATGTGAAGTACTTCTGAGTGAAGTATTCAGTGGGAAATAATGACCAACAACAACAAACAGTCACATCCATCTATATCAGGATGCTATATTTCTGGATACAGGAGGACAGGAGGAAAACTGCTAAACCTGCATCTTGAACTTTTCCTTTAAAGGGATAGTTCACCCAAAAATAAAAATTCTGTCATTAATTACTCACCTTCATGTTGTTCCAAACCCGTAAGACCTTCGTTCAGCTTCAGAGCACAAATTAAGATATTTTTGATGAAATCCGAGAGCTCTCTGACCCTGCATAGACAGCAAGGATATTACCACGATCAACTCACAGAAACGCAGCAAGGACATCAGTAAAATAGTCCATGTGACATCAGGGGTTCAACCGTAATTTCCCAAAGCTACGAGAATACTTTTTGTGCACAAAGAAAACAATAATAACATAATTTACATCTACTGAACGTAAACAACGCTCATTACGTTGATTACGTTCTGGGATACTCTCGAAAATGGCGGAAGAAGGTAACTCAGGGAGAAGAATTGCTAAATAAATTATGATATTATTGTTTTCTTTGAGTGTAAGTGTAACCTCGTTTTCAGTTAATTTTCCCACTTTGTGTGAGAAGCTCTTCGCTATTGTTTTCTTCAATATTACTCATTAAAGCACGATAAATTACATTTTGTACTTTATTCACTCCAGAAGTGGATGGAGAATGATTTTCATAAGTTTTATCAGTAAGTCTAGACTTTTGTCAAATACAACAGCCTATTGTGTGCAAACGTAACAGGGCTAAAAAACATGTTCAGTGCACAATTTAATTGGGATAACTTAGCCGGGTCGCATTATCTCTGTCTAAAAAGGCTCATGGGCTCAGGCCCTGATGTTGGAAGAGTCACGCTGGGAAATTTGATTAAATTTAGTGAATTAGTTTTTTCAGTGTTTCAATGAGGGAAAAGTGTTCAAAAACTTCTCAGCACTGCTAGAAAGTAAAGCCTGAAACACATCCAGATTTTGTAAGTTGTTGCGAGTTGGCCAAAATTTCCAACTATATAAAAAAAAATACAGGTATCAGTGAATTCTAGGCACAGTACTTATCAGTGCAACCTGGTTTAAATTACAACCAGAGGACTGCAGAGGAACAGAAATTCATCGCATGCAGGAAGAGCAATCTGCACTTCTGTACTTGATTGTTTTCTGCTTATGCTGTACACGTTAACATATGCCAAAACAAGATTTTATAATTGATGTGATACCTATGTGGGTACGTTCTGCAACAGATGGGTCCCACCAGGTCTGAAATAGATGGGATTAGCCAGAGAGCAGCCTCGTCCTTTATGGAGAGATCTTTGTGTTCTGGCCAGGGCTCTGTCTGGGGACTTGTGCCTTGGCTAGTGGGGGTAACAGATGGGTTTCCCCATCTGATGCATGTACATGCAGCACTTTTTCAAGTTTGGTGAAAAATCAGTTTCAGGCAATTCAATAACAAAATGCTTGGGTCAGGAAATTAAGATATGAAGTGGTTGTTAATTTGCTGAAAGGCCTTTTGTACAGCACATCAATAGCATGCGGCATGAACTTCAGCAACTCGACGTTACAAGGGTTTGGATTTCTGCATCGATGAACTTTGTGGTTCAACAAACCAGCTTCTCCATATGGAACACTTCAAGCTTTTCTCTGAGAGCATCTCAGGAAGGGATTTTCATCGGCTTGCCAGGTGTGCAACACATCTCCTACACTTGTCATCTATTGTGAGTCTCTCTTGTGCTCCAGGACGTGAAATGTTAATGCATAAATGACCAAAAAAAGATTTCCATCAAGCCAAAGACCTGAAAAGACCGAACTACAAAGCACTGAGTGAAACACATCAACCTCTAGTACTAATTTGTAAGGAACTGAAATGTTCAGACAATTGTGCGATGGCAAAGTTTCTCTTTTCATCATACTGATTACAGCTCTACAGTGCATTTGGTCATTTTCTTTGCAAACAGCCACAGTACAGCCTGTGAAATATAGCATATAGAAGAGCACACATATAAGCTCTGGATAGACATAACGGGTAAACGCCGCCGAGGTACCCTGTGATTAAGCAAAACTCGACATTAAAGTGCCTCTGATAGGCTTTAAAGCATTTTAAGCAACTCCAGGCATGGTTTGAGAACCTACAGAGAATGCCAAATGATCAGGCCTCCACACACTCCATAATCTCCATGACTCTCCACGCTAAAGCTGATAAATTGTATTAGATTTCCCTTTAATACACAAGGCTAGGCCCGAGCCAGCCTCTGAAGTTTGGGCACATCTCTTTTCCCCAGACGCAGTGTCTGGGGTGACATGAGGAATTTAACTCAAACTCCGATGGGAACACACCAATCAGGTAGATGCATTACAGGCCTGACTTGATCAACAGATCTTGCACTCTGCTCTCAGAGCACCCACTCCACATCCAATTTTTATTTATCTGTTTTTTTTTTTTAACCAAACGTGGTTCTCTCCCTTACAATCTAAGAACGCTTTCGCCACTCTATCCCCCCCCCCACCCCACAAATAGGCAGGTTGTCTTGCACAGCTCTATAATGATTCAACAAGCATACTCCCTTTAGTGTGGAAGCCACAGCATTCATGTAGCCTCTCGCAAGTCCACTAACAGGTGAGTTGATAGAATTCAAAGCAGGTTCCAGTCGAGCTCGGAGTCAGTCGGGACACTGCTTAGCATTCAAATCATGAGGCTTCTGGCTAGTTTTAAAAAAGAAATGTCAGGTCATTATAGATTGCAATTTTTGCCTGAGTAAAATGAATACATGAAATCTTTATTACCCACCAGACACCGAGAAGGGGTGGAGCGACAGCTTCAGAATAACTCCGATTCTATTCTCTACGCCTTCCCTGGGCACATCAGAGAAAGTTTTCCCTTTTTTTCCCCCCTCATGCTTCTTTTACAAGTTCTCGAGCCTGTCATGTCAGGGTCAGTCTCTAATCACGCAAGGGCTTGATCAAAGCACCAGGAGTGAGGGAAGGAACACAGAGCCTAATTTCTCAGAGGGCAGGAATTAATACCGCTCCCCTGTCAGCGCAGAAACCCCAGCCCACCCTCTCCCACCCCTTCCAGCCTCTCATCGGGCCTGATGGCTCCCGCACCTGTTGTAATCAGGATGATTAAGTATATAAGGAGAATCCCAAACATACTCTCGCCAGATAGATGATAGAGCCGATAACAGATAGAGGCTAGCCAGAGTCTCTGAGCAAACTGATTAAAAAGCTTCTAAAGTTTGGGACTCTCTGGAATGAGCTTGCTTCGAATCCCGACATCACAGTCACGTTACAGAGTGCACTCTTTTATCTTGTCCTGCGAGGAAGGACGGTTATCCTTGTTGAGAAAGATTTGTGGAAACCAGCCAGGCATGACTCAACAGAGGGACAAACAGAGATGTTAATTGGTCAATTAAAGTAATTCTCTGTAAAATAGACAAAACTGGACACTATATACAATACAATAATGGAAGTCTAACCTTAAAACCATGCAAGTCCACCTTTCCAGTAAAAGTGTTTTATATTCGCATTGCTTTGCATTCCATTAGCTGATAGAAGTGAAAATTTTGCATAAATTTCTAAGTGGCAAATGTTTAATTAACATACATAAAGGTACACACATACATATAAAGCTTTACAAAGTTCTGCATCTACATTGTAAAAGTTAGATATACTGACATTATGACATTAAGTCGACTGCACACAGACAAGTCAAATGCAGAATTGAAATGTTTTTCAAGTGTATAAAGTAGGGCTGGGCGATATATCTCATGCGATATGCATACGCATCTCGTCAGTAAAGCCGGTTCCTTGATTAGCGGTAAATCCCCATCACCTGTTTTCAGATGGAGCGGCGTTTAATACACGGAGCCGTAGATCACTGAGAAGCTACGCAATATCGCGTTCAATATCGCAGATGAATCGCCTTCGATAATGAATGCGATATTGCGTAGCTTCTCAGTGATCTATGGCTCCGTGTATTAAACACCGCTCCATCTGAAAACAGGTGATGGGGATTTACCGCTAATCAAGGAACCGGCTTTACTGACGAGATGCGCATGCATATCGCATGAGATATATCGCCCAGCCCTAGTATAAAGTGTGTAGTTGATATCAATGCAAACGACTAATTCAAAACCGTGCTGTCTAAAATGTAAGCGTTATAAATAAAAGCATTAGAAATTATTAAATTAAAGAAGTCTAAAAAAGAGAAAGAAATGCAATCTTCTGATACAAACGATCATATTTAATGTTACATGACAAATATTATAATCTAATATATATTCTATTATAACACAATTATTATTTTAATTATTATTAAATAATATATAATAATTACATTTTAATATTCTTTAAATATATATATTATTATTATTATAACAATAATTAATATAATTAAATTACTTATTTTTGGAGCTGTAATATGCAGACATTTCCCTTGATACCTATATTTTTATTTCTATTTTTGGCTGAACACCTACATTTAGATTTGTTGGGATGTGCATGCTTTTGTTATTTTTAATAGCTAAGCATTTACATTATAACAGCTTCCTAGGTTTAGCTTGAAAGGACAAAACATTCTGCTTTCACCGCTTGGTTTGAGCAGGCCGATCATAACCAGCCCAAAAACCATTCTGGGTACAGTGCTGTATACAGTGTGCTTTCAACCAAATGGAAAGATCACCTACTGTCTTTGGAGGGAATTTTTAGCCCATGAAACGCACAGAGAAGACAGCATAACTGAGTGTGACATCTCACCTCAGTTATGGGTTTTCTGCTAATGAAAAAGGTGAGAAATATGTCTTGCATGGTCAAATCAAACTACTTCAAAGCTTGTTTGCAACATCATCTATGCCACAGTATCCTTTCGCAGCACACCCTAGAGACTGTCGAGTTGAGTTATCAAGGTCAGAGTAAAGAGTTGATACCGCTGGGCCAATCTCATATCCACCATTACTCTCTCTTCATGCCCCATGGTGAGTCCTCTCAATACAGCCTCTTCGGGAGGCCTAGCATGACACGAAAACCACTAGAGACTGGGATGGACTGCCATTCACTTCATCTGGCGAAACGGCACTAATTTGACCAGATGTTGAGAGCATGAAAGAAGCATGGCATTTACAGTATCCGCTCATCTGAGTGTCGACTGCTTTATGAGGCTCTGTGCCCTAATGATGGGCAGGTTATTTGATTCTTGCGATTGTACATGCCCCGCTGTCAACAAGCCCCTTGACTCCTTTCGTTTGCTGCTCCGGTGAGCAGGGACACTTATCTGCGAGAAATGAAATCAAGGGTAATTGCATGCTCATGCCACAGAAAACGCCGACTACCAGACAGCGGGAGACTCCTTCCTTTCGCCAAATTATCCTGCTAACAGTCTGCTTCCAACTTGCTCTGTTAAACATCCTGTAGAAGATTTCCCTGGCTCCGTATGTACAATTTAATACAAATCTTTCTCTCAGTCAGTCTCTCCATATCTTTCTCTATTTTTGTCGCATGTACCTGCCAGGGGCATTTTCTTTGAGAAGAGATGCAGTGCCTCCGAAGAAAATATTTGGATGACAAAATAATCAACAGTGCAGATATAAATCAAAACAAATATTATGAAATTTGAGATGAAATCATGTGTAAATCACTCATTTTTCTTTTTGCCTGGGTGAAGGGGAGATGCACTGTACTCCACAAATCACCGTGATCAGCTGAATTTTCCATCAGTGTTATAATGCTTGCCTATCATTTTCAACAGTCCAGAAATTAAATGGGTCAAACTGGTAAACATGGACAGTTTAACTGCAAAGTAAACAACTCACCCACTTATTTATCAACACTTTTGCCCTAAATCGAAATGACCTTGAAATGATGATTTGTGAATCACTTAGTTTGGTAAATTAAATCACCTCTGTGTCTGTGACCTTCATGACAAATGCGGTGTTTACCGAGCATTTAATGACTAATGGCCGCAAAACAAAAGTCGAACAACAGTTAGTAATAACATACTAAAGATAGAAGAAATATTCTTATTACTGTAATGTTGTATAATTAATTTAAAAAAAAAATGGATAAACTTTCATACTTTGATACAACTTGGTTTTGATAAAAAGTGTATCAGTATAACCAAGCAAAAAATAAATAAATAAATGAATAAAATGAAAAAAATTCCTTAGCATTAATAATATAAATGGTGATCCACATGGCTTTAACCCATAAACACCAAATGAAACTGGAACATGAATTTACAATGGACTAAAAACCCAAAGTGTCCACCACATGATAATGTAGACACTCAAAATAATTCCACTGAAATTTGGTACATTCTCATACTGTAAAAATAAGCAACTACATATTTTCCAGTCCATAGGACCTTGTGAGTCACAAATACTAATAAATGTGAATTACATGTTTTTACTAGTGCTGTCAAACGATTAATCGCGATTAATCGCATCCAAAATAAAAGTTTTTATTTACATAATATATGTGTGTGTACTGTGTATATTTATGTATTTATAAATACACACACATGCATGTAAGAAAAATATGTTACGTTTATATATTAAATATATTTATCAGTGCTGTCAAACGATTAATCGCGATTAATCGCATCCAAAATAAAAGTTTTTGTTTACATAATATATGTATGGGTACTGTGTATATTTATTATGTATACATAAATACAAACACATGCATGTATTTTGAAAATATTTACATGTATATACATTTATATTCTTATATTTTATATTATATATATAAGTATATTTAATATATAAACATAACATATTTTTCTTAAATGTATACATGCATGTGTTTGTATTTATACAGTATATACATAATTCATATACACAGTATACACACATAAATTATGTAAACGAAAACTTTTATTTTGAATGCGATTAATCGCGATTAATCGTTTGACCACTAATATTTATATGATATAATATATATAAATATAAATATATATACATGTAAATATTTTCAAAATATATGCTGCATGTGTGTGTCTTTATAGGCTATATACATAATAAATATACACAGTACACACACGTATAATATGTAAACAAAACCTTTTATTCTGGATGCAATTAATCGCGATTAATCGTTTGACAGCACTAGTTTTTACATAACACAAAAGAATCCCCAAAATGTTGCCCAACTAGTCAAACACAGCTGACTGAACTAATAATTTCAAACTGAACAATACTGCCCTAAATTTGAAGGATTGTGGCAATAGGTGAGAGAATCTAAAAACCTAAATGCATCATGTTGTGTTGAACGTTGTTTTTTTTTTGGTTAACAGTGAAAAGACACTAATAACATCACATGCAAAATGTCTAATAAATAATTAAAAAAACGTAGAGCAAGCTTGTGATATAAAGTTAATTTCTGAGTCAACAACCTTGTGGACATCCCAAAAGTTGTTTCTATTCAGTGTTAAGATAAAGACGCTGCATGTTTAATTCATCGTGAGCTTTTCAAACCAGAGTTCACGGGCTCTTAGATATTCCAAGCAGGCAGACCGACACGGTCCCACTCTTGCTCCGCGGTTCACACCTTTTGTCTGCAAACACTCACACTCCTGTTTTAATGAAATGCTAATCCCAGGCAAGTTATTCCACTGTTTGGGTTGGAAATGCTTTTATTTATGCAACATCCAAGTACATGTTCTGTCTACAGAGATCAAGTCACACTCCAAGAGCTGCATTCATAAAAAAGATAAAGAGAAAGAGAGAAACAGAAAGAGAGAGAGAGTGTGAAAGAGAGAAAGGTGACCTGGTCGTGAGCTTCATTACACCTGCTGCGTTGCTGCCTTTTCATGTATAATCTAAAGCTTTCCACTCAGTTTCACTGACTCATTTCTATGTGGTTTCATTATTGGTTGAAAAGTTGTCAAAGAGGGACTTTGTGAATGCTTTGGTTCCATTACATGTGAAGGCAGCCTGAAAAATGCAGTATTTTCTGACTAAGAAATTTGCAGTGGCCTTGAGGTAAAACAAAAAAAAAGCCTGGCATCAGGCCCAGGTTCGTCTCAATTACACATTAAATGAGGACAGGATTATGTGAAATGCACTGAGTGTTGATCTAAAATGAGATCTGTTTAAAAAACCCAACAGAGATTGAAGGATTCCTCTACAGTACGTCAATGCTGGGAGAACCAACACAAATAGCAGCAATACATTCAGTGTTATTTCATCTGTTCCAGGTTTGATCCTGTCACTGATTGAGATTAATTATATTAGCATAATTCACTCAAAATCCTTAATTGTAATAATAAATAAAATAATAATACATTTTAGGACAAAAAAAGGACAGTATTTTTGACTAATTCTCCAGTTTTTGGTTAAAACAAGACGATTTTTTTTGGGGGGGAAAGACATATTTCTTAAATTATTTAAGCATAAATCTAACAAAATGTATGCTTAAATCAAGAAAAAAAATAATCAGAAATTTGGGAAAGAAAACCTAATTCAAGATTTATTAGTACTTGGGCTTGTACTGCAACTATGAATGAACTTGGACTCGAACTTGACATAGACATTTTAAACTCAGACATTTTTCAGAGTCGAGATGAATCCATGTCATGTGTAACATGAAAGATAAAAAATAAATAACACAATTTAAAGACCTTAAACATCTCCCACTCAAATGCAGCTGGTTAAGAACTAGAACTCGGCTCAGACATGACAAGGTGGACTCTGACCCAACACTAATATATTCTTTCAAAAATGTCGTACAATTTTGATTTTTAAAAGTAAATTCACCTTATTTTAACTGGTAAACAAGACAAAAATAGTGATACACTACTGGGCTGTAGTGTAGCTTGCTACCTTACAAATGTCTTTCAACTACAGCTTATAAATTATAAGCAGCATTTATTTCCAAAGGTCCTTCCTCAGCATTGCTCTTTGTTAGTTGTCGAGGCTGGATGGGAAGAACCTGCCCCTGACCGCTCTGCTCACACTGTGGAATATGACGTTTGTACACTGTAAAAAATGACCGTGATTTTAACGGTAAAAAACTGTGAAAATGCTACAGTAAAAACTTGTTAAATGGTTAAAGGTAAGTTTCCCTAATATACACGGTGAAAAACTGTAATAGACATTTCAGACAATTTTACGATGAAATACCGTTTTTGGAAGTGAAAAAGAATGTAAAATTTACAGGTAAAAACCGTAAATTGACATTCCCAGAATCCCCTGCATTGCATTTCATATTGTATGTTTTTTCTTTGAAAGAACTATGTTTTTTCTTATTTTTTTCTTATCAGTTATGTTTATTAGGGTTGTATGTTACATCTAATGTTGTTAAATTAATGTTTATTGCATATTTCAGTTTAATGAGTCTCACCATGATGGTGTTTAGTGCTTGTGTGAATGACACTGTGCACCTTCTATATATGTTATTATTTAAAAGCTGCTTGTGATGGGCTTTGGTTCTCAGTTATCAGTGTATTACAAAGGTAAAAAACAGATTTCAGTACTTCAGTAGGTTGGTATTTTAACATTATATCAGTTAATGAAATTACGGTATTTAACTGTAAATTTAATTTTAAACCGTAAAACCTAAAATGTTGCTACCGTATTTTTTACGGTAGAATTCCGGCAATCACAGCTGCCGTTTTTTTACCGTAAATTTTACGGATTTTTTTTTTTTTTTTTTTAACAGTGTACTATAATATCACCTTCAGAAAACACACATTCACTCTCTACTTGGCAAATGGGATTCTGGGCTTCATTCAAGTGGCTTCTGCATATAAACGAAATGTTAACATGTTCTTCATTTTCCCAAGAACAGGGCATGAATGTCAAGGAGGAAGAAAAGAGAGAGGAAAAATTGCACCGTGATTTGTGACTGAACAGCTGTGACATTTATTCCTGGTCTTAACGGATCCTTCCTGAGGTGCTCCATTAGCTGTTCTTTAATCCCAACGAGAATGTCAAGGGCAATTGTAAACACGAGCCAGAGTTCTATCCCTCGTTAAAAGATGTATTTACTCTAAATGACGCCCTTATCATTCGCCGCGGATGAAAATACAAAGGAGGGATGAGACATCATTTTAGTTTTGCAGTCCTCACTGACATTTTGCTATTTTGGAAATGCGTTTTGGGAAATATGCTACAGTACATGGATGAGGGCAACTTCTGTTCTGGCAAATTTATGTGGCCACAAATGCAAAACCCACTAAAGCAGCATAAAATGCAGAGCTCCCTCCAAAAAGGGCACCAAGTGAAAATCTCAGAACTCTCAGGAGTGGCGTTACGAAGCTAATTTCAAATTAATTAACGAGGACTAGACTTCTAGACTTCTTTTGTTTGGAATGGTTTCCCATTTTAAAATGAACAGGTGTACTCTGCATGAAACACTTACCAAACAGAAATCAATCCATTTGTTCTGCTTCCTGCTACAGAAAGTCAGAACAAATTCCTCATACAATTCTGCGGCGAGTCACACAATTGTTTGCTTTTACATTTTATATCGAGCTCATAAACGGAGCTCATTCTGCCGGGGAAAGCCAGGGACATGACACGATATTAACAGCCCAGCATCTCTCTCTCCCTGCCTCTCCCGGGACACAAGTGTTAATCGGAGCCATCAGGTCCTTTCCTGCTGGATCAATGTCAGCACAAATTTCAGATTGCTTTCCTGATGCACGCCAACTTATCTGTGATTCAACTTTAATAGGTTATTGAACGGCACAAGCATTTAGGGAGCAGGGCCGTATTTCAAGTTATTGACAATCAAATCCACACAACTTTCTCATTACCATACATTAGGACAAACAGAATTAATCTTTGGGGGCGCTGTCAGGTGAAAGGACAACACTGTGATTGAAAGAGGTCACAACCTGGGTTGTAGGAAAATAAATTACTATTATCCAGTTGAGTAATATCCTGTATTTTTTTCGACTTTCTATCACACGTTTAGTTGAATATATCTTTAAAAACAAACATAAGAATTATACCAAGGTCCAAGTACAACGGGATCCAAAAGTCTGTCACCACATTAAACATTTTTGAAACATTTAAAACAAAGAAAGATTAGGATGCAAAATAAAATAAATATTCAATATTTATAGGTCAGTAATCAAATAAATACAAGTATATGTTCGTGTCAGCTTGAGTGCATGTTGGCACAGCAAATACTCAAAATACTAAAAAAAAATATAAAATCTAAATTTTCACTCAAATTATTAAGGGTACTATTATTTGTAATTGTTAAAAATACACTACTGTTCAAAAGTTTGGAGTCAGTCTTTAATACAGTTAATACTTTTATTCCGCAAGGACACATTATTATTATAATTTTTTTTCAAGTTACAGTAAAGTCATTTGTTACAAAATATAATAATAAATAATGTTCTTTTAAACTTTCTATTCATCAAAAATTAAAAAAAAAATAAAAATAAGCAGCACATTAAAAAGTGTTGGTAACACTTTAGTATAGGGACCATTTCTTACTATTAATTTGCTTATTAGCATGCCTATTATTAACATATTGGCTGTTTATTAGTACTTATAAAGCACATATTCTGCATGACCATATTCTACATCCCTAATACCTAAACTTAACAACTACCTTATTAACTATTAATAAGCAGATCACAGTATTACTGTATTTTTGATCATTACATGCTGCCTTGGTGAGCATAAAGCACCATTAAAAAATCATACTGACCCCAAACTTTTGAATGGAAGTCTATGTTACATTAAAATGAAAAGTAGTAGTAGTATTAAACATTCCCACTGGTGGGATGCCACTGTATATAGAAACTGGTGTCTAAAAAAAGTCTAGCTGAATATCAAACACTGAAATGTGTTCCCTCTGTCGGTTATGAATGTGTCAAAAACACTGGGTGGCCGTTTAGTGGGTCCCAGCTGCTGCCAGCAGTTCTTATACTGCAAATGTCCACCATGGCCTTGAATCACACAGAGCAAATTTCACATCAAAAGCAACAGACTTCACACAGGTGCCGAACTGACGGTACTCTCTCGGAGCTGAGGGAGAATGTGGGAAACCTTTTTTTAAAAGAAGACTGAGCTACATGCATCTACTGTCTGGGAGTAAAATTGTATTACAAAAAAGCTATTCGCTAACAAAAAAAGCTCAATTTTCTTCCCGTCCTTCAAACTCGGTTGTATGCTAAAAGAAGAAAATGGGACAGGATAGGTACCCACAATTACGATTTACAAATTCACATCAGAGCTGTGTTTTGGCTGGTTCTGTGACCACAAACAGCTTTATGCCTACAGCATGTGTGACTACAGCTTACTGTAGTAAACAGCCTCAGCCATTAGTGCTCCAAAGGTGTCAGAAAAATTTCACTCAGTATGTCAGCGCCCTGATTATCAACACTGAAATACAGCCGGCTGCTGCAAACTCGCCCGAATTTCTCCTGAAGGTGCTTTACACGAACATTTATTTTAATAACTGAATTCATAACTTGCCTCATTGCAAACACGAACCTTAGCTGCAAAGATAAAAGATGACAGTTTAAAAGTTAGCATCCATTCCCGTCTTTGTTTATTCTGCTAAATTACAAAACAATTACGCTCCACAAAGTCATTTCCATAATGCACAGTCATGCAATTTTCATACTATGGGCCTTTAAAGAACACAGCTGAATAAATAAATGCTGCATCACTTCATTTCACTGTGTGGCATGATGCAAAGTAATTTTGTCCTTTCTAGTGGCTTCATTACAGTCTAATGTGTTCTTCAGGACACTTCATAACCGAAATGTACTTGGATGGGAAAATGAAGGGTGGCGAATCAAGCAGAGCTTGATGAATTAGATGACATTTCCATGCATCTGAAGGTCGAGTGGTTTGTCAACATCGGTGAAACCTTGAGATGAATAACTGGCTGATGCACCTCGCTGTGAACGTCATTGTCCGCTGGGAAGAAAACACATAGGGATGTTTGTGTACATGCAGACTATACTGTATATAATTTCTTGTATTCAAATGGCTCTTTAATCATGTAAAAGAATCATTTTGTGTGTGTTTACGCGTGCCTAGGGTCTTTATAGATAGTTAGTTGTCCAAAGCGGCCCATTCTAAGCTCCTCGTTAAGACTCGCTTGTTGCCAGATAATTACAGTCACGCAGGAGCATTTTCAGTATCATTTACCACACGCAATGCCGCTTATTAGTTGTAACAAATAAACATACTGAACAAAATTACTAGAGAGTTATTGGAGATTATTTTCAGCCAGATGGATCTAGCTGAGTTTACAATACCCACACCAAACGTGTTTGCATTTACAAGCTAAAAATTTTCATAAGCCCCATCAAATATCAAATAAAAACAGTTCTACCAATGGACCAATGAAAGTCCATAAAGAACGAAATTAACTAAAACTATTAATCCACAAAGTGTATCCATTTCACTGCTGCTCGCAGAAGAAAAACAAAATGACACTCCCCTGTGGAAGCTTGTGCTGAAGAGCCTTCAGCTCTGCTATCTGTGCTGAGAGAGAGAGAGAGAAAGAGGGTGAAGAGGTGCGGCATTCTGCATTCCTCTCCTGAGGGAAGGATTAAAGCAAAGGGGTTTGTTGCTCAAAACAGGGATGAACATATTCGCTCTTTGTTTGACTAGGAAGGTTTAGATTCACTGTGCACGCACGAGATGAAAACACTCACTGTTTGTTTGACTGCAAGATTTGGATTCATTGTATACAGGTGATTTTTGATAAACAGTTGATTGGTTGCTCACAGTTTGACGATTCTATTTACTTTCATTGTAATGAAGGAAACAGCATAATAGCAGCTGCATGAAGAAACAAAAAAAAACAAACTGAATGCATGTTGCTATTCCAATCCAAAGCACTTGCTCTTCGTATCGGACCCGCCTGCACAAGGAATTCAGGGTATCAACACAAATTTTCCGAAACAATACACTCTGCTTCGTAATGTGTGCAAGTGTACAAACAAACCCCAAAGATCAGCAAAAGGCAGTGCCAAGTGTGTGACATTCGACATAATTCAGAGCACAGGGTAATCGTCCAGCCAAGCAAACATGCCAGCCCTTCATGCTCTGCTAGACCAGAATACACTGAGTGACATTTATGTTCTTTTATTTTCCGCTTTAATGTTGCCTTACCCTCGCCGCAATGACATTTCCATGCACTAAGCAGAACAAAGATTTTCACTTGTGCGATTCATTTGATATTTAAGCATATGTTGCTTTTTCACACAGTAATTAAACCGTGGCAGTGAAGACAGAGGAGAAACGCACATCCATTACCCGGACCAGCCCGCTCGCAAGGCCTGATGAATTTTTAACATGCATTTCTTGCTGGTTAGATGTTAGGAGTTTAGTCCAAGGGAGACTCAAGCTCCAACAATACAACAATATTAACAAATTAAAACATCTCAGTTTGGTCAGCTGATATAAATCTGGCAGCATAATTGAAAGAAAAATTTGTGATACATAACAGTATAATATTTGTGATAAGTAATGGCAACATATTTGGAAGTACAATGTGTTAAACTTTTTGAAGTAGGAAGTAATGAAAGTTTTTGTAATACTTTACACTTATGTTAAATTAGTTAACATTAGTTAGTTAATTAATCCTTTATAAGAGCAAAAACCACTCGCTTGCAGAACAGTTTCTTCCCAGTTGCTATCAGGACTTTAAACTCATAAATGCACTAATGTTAAAATACTATTCAGCCACATTATTCTTTTAACTACAGTCACTTAGTTCATTCAGTCTCTTCTGTCTGTACTGCTGCTATACAACATGCAGTATACAATATTATACAATATGCGGTATGTCAATCTGCAATATCACTGTCTGAGCACCTTATTTACCAGAACTTTAAACACATGCACTAATAGTATGTCAGGGTAAAATACCAAATCTGGTTACTAAATGTGAAACACTATGTCTGCAGTAAAGGTGCAATAATATATGTGCAATACTATACACTATATGTCAATGT